>BHFT01056724.1:0-61623 GCA_004320025.1 Laticauda laticaudata
GGAGTGGTGTTCTCGCTTGATGCTGCTTCTGGAGGAGCTGCTGATGCTGCTATATGGCGCCGGTGTGTGGTGAGTTGCTTTTACTGTCATGTACTATCTTCTACTGATGCAATGTCTAGTTCTTGTCAATTGATGCTTGCTGTCGTGCACCTCTGCGTTGATGCGGCGTTCTTGGGCGGTGGTGTTCTACTGATGCTGCTTCTGGAGGAGCTGCTGTATTTGCTTCTATGGCGGTATGGTGCTTTCTGCTCATGCTTACTTCTGCTGATTGCTTTGCTTTCTGGCGGTGGTGCTTCTGCTTGGTGCTTACTCTGCTAAAGCTGCACCTTCGTTCCTGCTGGTTCTGCTCGTTGCTCTACTGCTCCTGTTCGGCTCCTTGGTCCCTCCTCGTGCTTCCTGGTTTTGCTCATCCTGCTTGGTCCTGCTCGTGCTCGGGTCCTGCTCGTGTTCCCTGCGTCCTGGCTGGTCCTGCTGGTGCTGCTGCGCTGCTGGCGCTGCTGGTGCTTTCTCTGCTTGCTGCTGATCCTGGTCCTCCTGGTGCTGCTGCTGCTGGATCCTGGTCCTTGCTGCTGCTGCTGGTCTTGCTTGATGCTGCTGATGATCCTGCTGGTGCTGCTGCTGCTGGTGGGTGTGGAGGAAGCAGCCCCTACAACCTAGAAGCCCCTCTGATGAGGGCCCATTCTGCTCCTCCAAAGGGAGGGAGAGCATATGCGAGAACAGAGAGAGGAGGCAATTACTCCATATGAGGAGAACACTAGATGAGGTGCTGGAGTGGCTGAGAGAGAATGACTGTCTATGGTGAAGGGACACAGGCTCTACCAGGACACCAAAAAGGAAGCAGGCTGCTATGGAGAGAGACCGGCGGAGAGTTCTGCGGATACCACATCGGAGGTGCTCCTCCGCTAGTGAACATATGCACACCTGGAATGGGAAGCTGCACCTCAAGAAATCTGGCCAGGGCCATGGTCAAGGCTGACAGACAAGGAGACCTACGTGATGGCCAGGGTGCAGCTTCATGGAGGGTGAGACGCACTGAGAGAGGCAGCCCCTCTCACAACCTCTCTCTCCGCGCAGCCTGTGAGAGGCCAGTTCCTCTTCCGGCAAGAGTCAGCTCCTGTCTCCAGGCAGGGGTTCTGTGGAGCGTCCACCGCGGGGAGAACCACGGACAGCTGTTTTTAACTGTGACAAGAGCGCTGTGGAGGACATCCCTGCACAGTGGAGGAAAGAGACGGCACTTCACCACAGTCCTACCTGCATTCCACCCCCCAGCTCCTCCTCCACAAGAAAGGCAGAGAAGCCAGACAGGAGGGGCATAGTCACACTGTCCTGCTGCGGAATTCAGGGTGACACCATCCGGGCAGATTAGATCTCCTCTCTCAGCTTGTCCACACCGACTCCTCATCCACCAACCGCAAGCCCTTCCTCACCTATTGTCAACCAGACCCTCCGGACATGTGGACCCCCAGTACCAGGTGGTGGAAGGGACCGGATCACCGAGCTGCTTCACAACCCTCCAGATCCAGAGGAACCTGCTCCCACCCAGTCCAGGGTCTGCTCCTCCACCCCAGGTGATGTTCATCCCATTCCCAAGGCTTTCCACAGCCCTCACCTACCAGGGGCTTACGGCTACCAGGAGGTTCCAGCAGCACAGGGAGCAGCCCTTCCCAGTCCAGGCCACAAGCTCATCGGACGCCACCGTTTGTCACCGCGTTCCACTGATGCCACGATGCCACCCACGCCACAGAGCCCACCGACGCCACCGATGCCACCAATGTCACCGATGCCACCCACGCCAGTCCTCACACAGCTGCACCACCAGACAGCCCCACTTACACTGCTCCTTCCTCCACCCCACAGCCAAGCCCCAGCCTCAGAACATCTGTCGGTCCGGTATTGGGACAGACAGCTCATTGCATGGGAGGAAAGGAAGCTCTCAACATTCACGGGGCTGAGCCACTGTCTGAGATCTTTCCTCAACAACCACCTGTTTCCTCTCGGGGGCCAGGCTTACCCCAGTGGGGCTTTCGACCAGCACTCCAGCAGGCAGCCACCTCCACAGCACTTGGACCCTTCACCCCTGAGACTGGGCACACCTTCCGAGTGACAGAGAACAGTGCCAGAGACTGGATGGCTACCTGTAGACTTTATTTTGACACTTGACTTGGGTCATTTTTCTTTTAACAGTGTTATTAATAAAGATTATCTTTGCTTCCACACACTTGCCTCATTAATTTTAGTAAATAAAGGTCTTGGTTGGAAACTTTTAGGTAAATGGTTTAAGCCTTTGCATTGCTTGTGGATGGGTTAAGGATAGGCAGTGGGTGGCAGGGATACCTTTAGATGGGTTAAGATAGCTGTGGGATGGGTTGAGATAGCTGTTGGGAATAGATAAAACCTCCAGTGGCAAGCATAGTGGGACTGTATGGTCCACCCTCCAGGTGCCACACCTTATGGGCCCTTCATTATCAATTTACTAATGTAATCATTGATTCCACACATGTCAGCATTAAACAACAACCTCTTATTAAATGCCCTGTTCATTGTTAGGCCGCACCCAACCGATACATGCACAATCTCAATCCGGTTTCGAATTAGACGGCTGAAGGAAGCTCCATTAATCATCTACCTCCGTCTTGCCACTTCCAACTGCTCCACCTGGGGAGTTGCACCAGTGTTTCAGGAGGTTGCGCTGCTTCTCCCTTCACGTGAGGGCTTCTGTTGGGGCCTTGCCACAATCCCTTCAGTGTCTATCAGTTTTGCCCTTGCCTCCATGTCCCCAGGCTCCATGTCCCCATTGCCTTGTTGAGGTCCACGAGCCTATTCTGCAACACTGAGGGTAGCGGGTGCGCATGAGATTGTGCAGGATGCAGCAAAGCTTCCACAATCCTCCTCCGGTCTCTGGGCGATGCTGCATTGGTGGTGAGAAATACATGGAACCTGTTGGCCAGGATGCCAAAGGCGTTCTCAACCACCCGCCCTTGCCCTAGACAGCCTGAGTTGAAGTATCCTCTCTTCACGGGTGAGGAGTTCTGAAGTGTGGGCTTCATGAGGTAGGTTCTGAGGAGAAGGCGTCATCCCCCACGATGAAGTAGGGCACATCTTGCGTGTCGCTTGGGCAGGGGGTCTGGACTGCGGAGGCCCATGATTGAGGTTGACGCTTTTCCAGCTCTTCCTTGAGAGACACTTGGCGTTGTATACCTGGGCATCTGAAGATGAAGCTGTTGCCTGAAGCATCGATGTTACATGAAACTTGTAGTCTAGCATCGACCATTGCGCGAAGAGGGATGCTGAAGAAAGCCCTTGTAGTTGAAAATAAGTTGGATCCCGACTTGATCTGGAGCCTTTTGCAGGCCACGTGCTTGTCATCTATGGCTCCAACAGTGTGTGGGAAGTTCCACCTCTGATGTACACTTGCTCTGCAACTTTCTTCCATCCTTCTTCAGTGGAAGGGGCAATGAGGAACTCCCTCCAGGTATTCTTCAATGATGGCCTGCACCGCTTCCTCTGACCACAATGCTGATGGTGTTGTGTTGGCACCCTCCAGCCATACTGCATGCTCCTGTAGGTGGTCCTGAAGCCACAGTTGGCGCAGAGTGCATGGCCACTTGAGCCCAGGTTCAGGCTGGGGCCGCGAAGTGGTGTTGCCTTGGGTCAACCTGCGGTGTCGCCACTGCACAACTTCGTCAAAAACATGGCTGGAGGCATCCTCATGAAGGTTTCTGGAATGCCACGAGGGTCTTCGTTCCTGAAGCTCACCATCAGCTTGTTGTACAAGTCCGTTTACTCTGCCTCTTCTCCCAGTCCCATCTTCGGACCCAGACGCCTTCTTGGCCGCCTCCTTTTCTTCCCGTAGTACAGTTCACAGAGCCTGTAGATTGGCTTTGCACTGTGCAGAAACGATTGGTGGCTTACCAAAAAGGGACTGTGTTACGACCAAAGTTGGACATGACTGGATTGCTGTGCGGAGAGGAAGAGCAGAGAAGGCTTGCAGAGGTCTGCACAGCGGGCTTGCTGGGCTGAAAGTGAGATCAGAGTGAGTTCCTTCCCCCCTTTTTATAGCAATAAGGTTTTCCCACTCGGTGTTCCTTTGGCATCCTCTTAGGCATCCTCTAGACATTCCTTAATATCCGAGGTAGGTCCCCTCTGCTGGAACGTTTTTCTCCGTTTTTAAATGCTTTCTTTGTGAGCTGCATCCGCTTTTCATCCTTTCTTCCGTCCGTGCTTACTAATGCTGCACGTCATTCCCGTGTCCGTTCGCTTCCTTCCCTGTGTACGCGTTTCTGTTTGGAGGCTGGGATGTGAGTGCGCGGCAGATGGCAGCGGGTGCCTAGAGGATTAGCGGACGCTTAACGAGATGCCGATGGATTACAGAACGGATGTCCCCCATATGCCTAGTGGGATGCCAGAATGGACGCGTTTGGATACATTTTCACTCAGAAAGTTTTGAGCAAAGCTCAAAAAAACTTTTTTGAGCGGATGAAATGTCAATAGACGATTGCTGGACAATAGGAGAGGAAGGCAAAACGGAGCAGTGAAGTAACAGAACGCGACAAGCTCATGTAAACCAACGATGGCCAAGTGTTTTTCTCCGTTTTACATCCTCTTTCCATTCCATTGTGCAGTGTGACAGAGGTGCTTTAGAGAGATTTCATTTTTAAATAATAGGAATTTTTTTTCTTGGTGTTTTCATTTAAAGTACTTAATCACTTAATAGTTTTTTGTTCTTTATATTATTTTTTATTTTCAATAATGTCCAAAGTTATTGTAAATGGTTAAAGCTATTTTTATTTTTAATTTTTTCTTTCTTTTTTCTCTTTCTTTTTTTTACTTTATTGCACATTTAACTTATCAAGCTTGGCGTCTTTTTTCTTTTCTTTTTTCTTCTTTTTCTTTAATTTTTATTTTCCCTTATTTAAAAATTGTTCAGTACAATGACACAGGACAATTTTTCACAGAAATGAATTCCTAATGGGTGGACTTAGTTTGTCCTCCTTCTCCTTAAGAAGAACCATATGATTTTGTTTTTTCAGCTGGGCATTGAAATCCTTTCAGACCTGAGTGCAATTTCTTTGAATGGATTTGTGCCAGACTAGTGCAACTGGATATTAATCATATCGTTTTTCATTTGGGCACAACCTTCAAAAGTCCAAGAGGAATCATTTAATTTCTGTCATTTTATTTTTGCATATTGATATTGTATTACTATTCATTTAGTAAAACTTAAGCAAATAAAAGCTTAACTCTGAGGCTTAATGTCGAGCGCCATGTTCCCACTGCACCAACAGATTGCAAATTAAGGATGGAAAAAGGACAAAAAAGCTTGCCATTCCATGGAAAACACGATGCATCCGTTGTGTACTTACTGCGTACGTGTTTCATACGATCTATCTGTCAAAACATCTGTCTTAGTTGCTATTTCATGCTCAAAAAGTTTTTGAGCTGCACAAATTTTTGAGCGGATTGAACTTTCGGCTGCGTATGGATGTACATCTGCGACACATTACGGGGCAACAAACGTTCTATGTTCCGTTGTCATCCGTTACCAACATCCCCTGTATCCTCTGGGCATCCTCGCAAACTCACATCCACTCCAGCTGAAAACAGAAAGAGGAAGGAAGCGAAAGGTACACGGAATGTCCACACAGCGTTAGTAGCATGGAAATAGGAAGGATGTAAGCGGCATGGAATCTCATTATATAATGGATATAAACGTGAACAAAAACATTTGGTATCTAGATGTATCTCGGATTGGTTTAGAATCTGGAGTGATGCCTAGGAGTATATGGAAGGACACCTAGTGGAAACCCAATACTTTCCCATAAAAAGGGGAAGAAATTCACCTGTATCTCAGTATGAGTGCAGAGCGAGGTGTACAGGACCTCTTCACCCTTGTCTTGCTCTTCCCACATCATCATTGCTCTCCACTAGGATCATGACACACTCCTTTATGGCTAGCCGCCATCATTCAACCACCAAACCAAAAGGCCCTGTTCAGAACTGTTTCACCTTTTCTACGCAAGGAAGAGAAATGAGACGGTCTAGAACCTGTTGTGGTTCAAACGATGGATCGGGAGAAGAGTGGAGTTTTGCGACTCTATGACAGCTGATGGTGAGCTGAGGAATGAAGACACACGTGCATTCAAGCAACTTCATGAGGATGCACCAGCCATGTTTTGATGAAACTTGTTGAGTGTCTGAGACCCAGGCTTGACCAAGCCAAGCACCAAACTTCCATCCCAGCCTGGACCCTGGATGAGCGGTGCTCACTCTTCTTGCAACCACCTGGCCTCTTGGACCACACACAGGAAAACATGCCAGTAATTGCTGGAGGGTGCCACACCAAACACCATCAGCAAGTGGTACAGGGCCATCATCGGGATTGAATTACGTGGAGGAGCCCTCCTGTGTCCCACACTGATGAAGGCTGGACGAAAGTTGCAAGAAACAGTGGTATCAGAGGTGGAAACTTTCCCCACCACCGTTGTAGCCATGAGATGGGAAGCACATGGGCCTGGCAAAGCTCCAGCCAACTCAGGTCCTCTATCACAACTACAATGGGCTTCTTCAGTTATCCTCCTCCTTTGCCATGGGTTTGATGCTGACTTTACAAGTTGCATGTACATCGATTGCTTCAGGCAACGGATCAGCTTCAGATGCCCAGCATATAACAACGCCAGTGACCTGGGTGGTAGAGAAACGCCTTTGGGATCCTGGCCAACAGGTTCCAGGTACTCTCACCAACCCATTGCAGCATACTGCCCAAGAGACGTGAGGAACCTCGTGAAGCTTGCTTGCATCCTGCACAATCTCACGCACACCCGCTACCCAGTGTTGCAGAACAGGCTCGTGGAACCCCAACAAGGGCAATGGGCACATGGAGCCTGGTGAGGAATTGGAGGCAAGGGCGAAACCATGGATAGATACTGTGGATGTGCAAGCGCCCCAACAGAGCTTCACGTGAAGGGAAGAAGCAGCGCAACCTCCTGAAACACTGGTTTGCAAACTCCCCAACTGGAGCAAGTTTGGAGTTGGCAAGAACAGGGATTGGTTAGATTGCTTTGAATGGATGCTTCCTTCAGGGCCTGTCTCATCACACTGATGCAGATGTGCCCATGTATGTTGAGTGGCCCTTTTAAATATGAATAGGGCATTAATAAAGAGCTTTGGTTTTTTTTGAAATGTTGTTGGAATTCAATGAAATAAAAATTGTTATTGATAAAAAGGTCCATTTGTGTGGCAGCTCGGAGGAGGTAACCATACCAGTCTCCACTATGTTTGCACTGGAACTTTTATCAATTCCCACCAAGCTATCCTTACCTATCCCAAAATTATCTTTACCTATCCCACAACTCCTTATTACCCATCCCACAACTAATCCTTAGCTATTCCACAGCTATCCTTACCCAATCCCACAACTATCCTTACCCATCCCACAAGCATTCAAAGGTTCAAACCATTTTTTCAAAAGTTTTCAACCAACACTTTATTAAGGTAAATAAAATTTGAACCAAGTTGTGTGAAAGCAAAGATAACCTTTATTAATAACTGTTCTTAAGTAAACTGTATGACTTATTAAAAAAGCAAAATGAAACCAAGTAGTAAAGTGTCTAGCAAAGTAAAGTGAAACACGCGGAACCAACTTCAGTCTCTGCACTATTCTCAGTCACTCTGAGCATGTCCATGGTCTCAGCTGTCAAGCGGCCAGGGACGTGGAGGTGGCTTGTGGCTGGAGTGTTGGTCTGAGGCGCCAATTGGGTGGCTTTGGCGCCAAGAGTACAACAGGGGATGGTGTTGTATGGAGGAAGCTCTCAAGAGAGCTGAACTCATCCCGTGAGGTTGAGAGGCCCTTCATTAAGTACCTTGCAGATGTGAGGCACATACTGGTGACAGATTTTCTGTTGACGGGCTTGGCTGTTGCGTGTGGAGGAAGGAGAGTGTAGTGGAGCTGTCTGGTCTGCAGCTGGCGGTGAGGTGAGCGTTTTGTGGCTTGCGATGTACCTGGCGGCTGCCTCTGCTGTGGGAAGACCTGGTACTCATAGCCTTGCGTAGGTGAGGGCTGTTGAAAGCCTGGGAAGGGCTGTGACTCACCTTGGCTGAGGAGCAGTCCTTGACTGGGTCGAGCAGGTTCAGCTGGGCCTGGAGGGTGGTTGCAGCAGTTTATGCTGTTATATCTTCTCCTTTCATCAACCTGGTACTAGGGCCTTGGGCAGGTCCATGAGGGTCTGGCTCACATAGGTGATGAAAGGGGCTTGCGGTCCGATGATGGTGTGTCGCTGTGGATCAGCTGAGAGAGAAGGATCTGTTGTCGTTTTGATTGTGTCCCTGATCTCCAAGAGGACAGTGTGGCTCTGGCCCTCCAGTCTGCCTCTCTTGCCTTGCTTTCTGTGGAGGTGGAAGCTGGGGGTGGGCGGTGGGTTGGTCTCTGGTGGCTGCTGCTTCTTTCTTGCTCCATTTGAGACAGGGATCCTCCATGTCCTCCGGCATGGGCAGTGTAGCTGTTCGGGAGCGGTCTCTGTGTGGGCCCTCCAAATACCACCCCCCTGGACATGGTAGCTGTCTCCTGGTGGAAGAGGACTGCCTGTCTGTGGGCTGTCTGAGGGAGAAGGGGTTCAGAGGGGCTGCCCTCGGTGGCGGACCTCACCCTCCAAGAAGCTCACTTGGCCATTGATGTACATCTTCCCGGTTCAGTGAGCTTGAAGCGGGCCTGGGCCAAATTTCTTCAGGCGTGCAGCTTTGCCATACCAGATGTGCATGTTGCTTCCACTCCACCATCCAAGGAGTAGATCTGAAAGTGTAGCCAGGCTTCTCTGCCTTGTCTTCTCCACGCTGCCTGCTTTCTCTTGGTGTTTGCAGTTTAGAGTCTTGTGGCCCTTTCTCCAAAAAGTACTCATTCTCCTCACCATTCCAGCACTTCCTTCCTCATGGTCCTCGGAAATGGAGTACTGTTTCCTCTCTCCCTTTTCTCGTTCCCTTGCCTCTTCCCCCTCTTGGAAGGAGCATTCAAGGGCCTTCCAGCAGCAGGGCTTTGAGGGCCTTGGGCTGGTCTACCACGCAGCAGCAGGAGAAGCACCAACAGCACCAGCAGCAGCAGCAGCAGGAGAAAAGCAACCAGCAGCACCAGCATCACCTGCAGACAGCAGTAAGCACCAGCAGCTTCAGAGTCAGCACCAGGGTGGAATTGTGGTTCTGTCCTTCTTTTGCCAGTGCTTGCAGGAGTAGGCATAGGCTTCCTCTTCTTCCCTGATTTATGACAAACCATTGGTTGTTCTTTTCAAAAATATCTCTTGCAGCAGGTCTTTCCTCTGAAATGGTACCTGCTTGTGAGCTGCATCCTTTTATATCCACGGAGCTGATGCAATCATCCTCCCGCTATGCGCAGGTGAATGCTTTGCATCCGCTATGACATCCGCTACAATCCGCTTTGCTCTCCTATTAGGCGTCCGTGATGTATCCGCGTCATCCGCTACGCATCCGCTCCTTCCGCTATGCTATTCTCCCCCGGAATCCCTTGCAATGTGCTATCTTTTTCCATCTGCCTGTCACCCGCTAGGCTTCCTTACGAACATCACTTACCATCCTCGCTTAACATTTCGCTACATACTACCCCCGTCCGTTCCTTTCCGTTCTTTTCCATTCTGTTTATGCAAATTTTCGCCACTTTTGAGAGCGGATAACAACAGATGGAAGCACCTCCGAAATTTTGCTCATCCGCTGTGTCCTTTTTGCATATGTTTTGTATCCGTTGGCCAGTGTGACCTAGCCTTAAGTTATCTAGTGGATTTTTTAGAGAAAAAAATATCCATCTTCAAGATAATACTACCAAATAGCTCATTTCGTTAGTCATATTTTTCTTACATCTTATCATGAAAATATTACTGTCCAGATATATTTGTTTGGAAAGTCTCAGTTTGTAAAACATCAATTTTCCAATATAAATTTATCATAAAACACATGGCTTTGAAATCAGAAAAATACACATTTCTAACCTTTTTTTTTACTTTTTTTTTAAATAGTAAATGATTATCATGATAATTAAATCAAAGAAAAGAAGCTTAATTTTAACAGACTGTATTTTTTGGAAAAAGTTTTTTATTTTTATCTTTTACAAACGCCTCTTTTCGTGAACAATTTGGTGTCAGATTTTTACATTTCCATACAAGCATGACCATAATTACACATTTATTTTTCATATTGAGTTTCTTATCATATCATTACACTTTCCATTTTCTCTAAATTTTCACAAATATTCTTATATTTTTCACACTTATTTTATCCATTTTCAATTCATATCTTAACTTATTTCATTTTTCTTTAATTATATTCATATCTTTTTTATATAATATCTTAAAATTCTTATTTCTAAATCTGTTCATTATGCTTTTATCTGTAATATTTGCAATTTTTCATCACCTATTCTTATTTCATTATTCAATAAATTACATCTTAATTTTAATAATTCCAAAAATTTCCCCCTTAATTGCCCGTTTGAGTGCACCACCCTTTTGTCTTATACATCTTTCAGTTTACTCCCCTTTAACTATATTAAAAATTACCCTAATATAATCAATTTTAGTTTTTGCCTAAACACTACTTGTCACATATACATTTTAGGTTAGATTCCACATTGTATACTTTCCGTTACCTTCTAAGTCATTTATTATTTCAAATAGATTAATATATTCATTTAATTGTAGAAACTGATAATAATCTTTTTAGTACAATTCTCATAGTTCATTTTAGGTATATTCTTAATTTCATTTAGTTAATTAACATTCTTATAATAGTTTCCCACTTTTACATTTATTCCAATTATAGTTTAACCATCATTCTTACAAAATAATCAGATAGAAAAAAGTATCAATTCCTGTTCCATATTAGCATTCTTGGAATACCCTCACCTGATTGGTCAAGATGAACTGCACTGTGATTGGACGGAAGAATGATGGTGATTGGTCAGTAAAGAATCTACCACGATTGGCTGAGCCGATTGCGGGAGATTCAGAAGGGTGTCATTGGGTAAGAGTCGCCGGCAAGCTCTATAAGAAGAGCTGCTGCAGCTCGCAGGTCCAGCACAGATCTATATCTTTTAATAAAGAGCTGAAGTTACGCTGGTCTCGAGTCTCATTTTTCCTGCGCTTCTACACTGGTGATGAAGGTGGGATTCTGAGACAAAGAGACCCATCAGGCACGTGGCAACCGAGCTGAACAACCGACGAGATGGCCGGCAGCAACTTGCCACCTGCACCATTCGACCAGGCAACCGAGGACCGGGAATCATACATCGATCGATTCCTCATGTTACTCGAGAGCAACAACTTGAAAGATGCGAACGACCACATGAAGAGAGCTGAGTTTCTGACCCACTGCGGGCCAGCCGTATTCAAGATGGCAAAAGCGTTGGCCAAGCTAGAAGACGTGAAAGAGATGGCTTGGCCAGACCTAGACCAGCTACTTCAAAACCACTATGCCCTGGCCGTTCCAAACCTGATCCGGAGACATGAATTCTACCGTTGGGATCAGAAGGACAAAGAGAACATCGGGGATTTCATGGCAGCACTAAGAAACATTGGAGGTGCATGCAATTTCTCCAACATGGATGAGGCTCTGAGAGATCATGTGGTCCTTGGTCTCAGAGATCTCATACTCCAGAGCAGACTAATGGTTCGGGCGGACATTACGGTTACCGAAGCCATTGCTGAAGCCACAGCAGCTGAGGCCACAAAGAAATCAGCAGCCAAGATGTGGCAAATGAACGCAAGGGACCGGCAAATAACATCGGAGACCAACACATCTCCAGAGAAAAGAACCGAGGCTGGCCACAAAGCCACAACAGCACACCACGAGGATGTCGAACTTTCCCCCAATACCAAAGATGATGATGAGGAGATCCATAGATTGCAAGCAGAGCAAGACCGACAGAGAGGTCATAAGTCGGGTTTCCAGTGCGCCAGATGTGGCAGCAACCACCCCCGTTCAGAGTGCCAATTCTTAGACGCTATTTGCCGGTACTGTGAGAAACGGGGGCACATCGCTAAGGTCTGCAGAAACAAACGAAACTACAGCCCAAGGCGACATGAAAACACGCCCCCAGGAACCAAGACAAACTTTCAGAGAACCGTTGGAGCCATGAGAAACGAAGCAAGCAGCTTAGCGAAACCCGATGACGTGAAGAAACCCACAAAATGGTCACTTTCGGCCACTCAGACAACTTCAACCCAAGAAAAGTGCACGTGCAGGTCAGCATCGAAGGTAGGCTGTGCAGAATGGAAGTGGATTCCGGATCCTACTTCTCCATGGTATCCTGGGACACGATTAAGCGGTTAGTGCCCAGCTTACAAAAACGAGACCTGGAGAACCAGAAAGCTTCTTTCTTCTTCCTTTATAATAAGTTAATTTCACTTTTCAGGGTTTCTATCTTATTGCATCAAAGTTCCTCTTACTTTGTATCAAGTTCCAATTTTTAGAAAACCAAACACTGAATTGGTAGCTGGCCATACCCCTGATCCAGTTGCCTGGTCGCACCTTGCTTGCTTCCTGCCTGAGCAATGCTCACTCACCCCGCTGACGCTCATCCCGGCCAATCACTCCCTATTCCACATTGGGTCCTCATGGCTTGCCTTTTTAACCTGCATTCCCACATGGTGTCTGTGTCCCAACAGTCTTGATCTGCCTGCTCACAGATAAACCTGCAAGTTACGCTACCCCCTCCCCCACTGTCCTCCAATTTTGCTGAGAGCCCACCATCCTTCATTGTTGGCACACCCCATCCCAGGCGGTGGCAATGGCTGTGGCCTAGCTAGCTGCTCCCCCCATCCCCAGGCTCACCTGGCAGGACTGGGAGGGTGGGTGGATGTCCAGGGGCTGCACATGTGTGCAATTTGCAGCAGCACTGGGACATGGCTCCCAGAGCAGCAGCACAATGGCCACTCGCTATCTTCTTTTTGTCCCCTGGAAGAAGGAAGGAAGTACTGCAAGTGCAGCCCTGGGACATCCACCTGCCCTCCTGGTTCCCAGAGCAGCACCACCACTTGCTTTATTCCTTCCACTGAAAGATGTATGGCTTCTGACCTGGCCTGGTCAGTGCATGGGTGGGTGGCCCTAGGGGCTGAGAGGGACAGCGGAGGTACCCATGTGCAGCAGCCCCAGTACTTCCACCTGCCCCAACTTTCCAGAATACTGCTGCTGTCACTGTTCATTTTCTTCCTTTCATCCCCAGGACTGCCATCGCTCACTTTTTTTTTTCTCCTGAGGACCCAAAGGAAGAAGGAGCAGCTGCAGCATGGTCCAGACACCACCACAGTTGCTGCCATCACTGCCTGCTTTCTTCTTTCTCCCGGGGGCAAAAGGAAGAAAGCAAGCAGCCATAGCAGCTGCATGGTCTGGCTGCTGCCCCCACTGTCACACGATTTCTGCCTTCCCCCAGGGACCACAAAATGAAGAAAGTGAGCGGTCATGGTGGTTGCTTGCTCCATCCACCACACCCACCACTCACTTTCTGCTTTCTCACACCTCCCGTTGCTCTGGAGCTCGCTGGATTATTTTGTTCCAGCCAGACCAGGTGTGTATGTGGGAGAGTGTGTGTGTGTGTGGTATGTGTATGTGTTATTTACATGCATTCAATGTCTATAGTCCAGAGCATTTTACTCTGCAAAGGATTGCTTTTGGGATTAAATCAATATTGATTTTTCAGGAGGGATTTGTGAGTAATATGTTAATATTTGCTGGCTCCTGCTTATATTTTCTGTTTAGACTCTTGTACACATCCTTGGAAAGACTTAATTAATGCCAGTAGTACTGTAGTTACTCCTGAGAGAGGGGTGGATCACACTATCACACTCTTGGGCAAAACCTGTGAGCCATTTTGTCCTTTCAGTGGTCCATGAAAGTGCAGTTATAGAATATAGATAATAAGTCAAAAAAAGGTGAACAACATTTTTACAGAACTATAGATATGTTGAGGCTGGGTGTAACAAGGAATGGCTGGGAGGGAATGGGTGTAACAAGGAATGGCCAGGTGAGGCACCCTTGATGTGAGTGACATTGATTGGCCACACCCACCCAGTCACGTGACCACCAAGCCAAACCCACTCAGTTACATGACCACGAAGCCACGCTCACCAAATAATCCATGCCCACAGAACCGGTAGTAAAAAAATTAGAATCCCACCACTGTATACAAACAACTGAGATAATAGTGATAATACATGTTCTCAATGCTTTAAAAAACAGTTAGGAAAAATACTTAGAAAAAACTTTTTGATGACCTGTAGATTTAACATGTTTGAATTCAGTGCAAACATTTTAACTATTTTTAACTATGTTTCCTGAAGTGTATGATTTTAGTATTATTTGTTTGCAGATTATTATCTTCAAAAGTCTTTATTAACTTTATTAACTTTATTGTCAATTTGAATTCTTACCATAAATTAAACAATCTGTTTACATTGTCAAAACATTGTTATAATCGATTTAATTTTAATTTCATTCTACGGCTATAATGACATGAGGCTACGTGGAATATAATATGAAAATATTGTAAATATATAATGACAAAAATAGGAAAGCTACTGAACTATTTAGATTCATGCTCTGATCTGGAATTTAGTTAGAATAAAGTACATTAATTTTGCACAAGTGAAGATGAGCAAGTGTGAATTTACACTGTGATGAATGGTTATTCTAGAGAATGTTAATTTTAAAAATAGCACCATGATCTATCTGTCATAGTTCTTGCCTAGGGAATCTGTCGTAGTTCTTGCCTAGGGAAATGATCCTATATTTATAGAGGCAAAGTCATTCCACAGGTTGAAATTGCATCATACCATAGTTAAATTTGCTAAGGGGTGGAAACTTCATTTGGTTCTTTTTCTAAAAATGAGAATTTATTAAAATTTCAAATATGTTAATAAGTGAAATGGAAATTGTTTGAATTTCAAATCAACAATAACGTGAAAGAAAGCAAAACAGATTTGCTTTCTTTCTTCTGGCGGATTTGCTATATGAAAATGAGTTTTGACCTTTTTATGTTCATGGTAATTACAGAAAGTTCATGATATAGTGTTTATAATGTTTTTTCAAGCTACGGAACAACATGATGCTGGAGTGCTTATTTATATGTTGATCTATTTCTACAATAATTATTTCATGATCTACTTTTTTACACTCTACTATGAAATTACATTTAGTTTATATGCAATTGGATTTAATTTTTTTTATAACAATATTGATTTACGTATGTCTTTTGCTACCTTTATAGTTTTAAAAAATCTTTCTTTTTATCTCTGGATTGAGCACATCCTTAAAATAATTCTAGCTTCCCTTTACAATTATCCTTCCCTGTCTGGATTTTTGCATAAAGCAGTAATTTTGCCCTCTAATATACCATAACCTATATTATTGACTGTCTGAGTAACTGACTGAATTGATAAATGGTAAAATGGCCAGTTCAGACAGCAGGTTCTCTGAATTATTTTATTTATTGAAAAAAGTGGTATCCATTACAGAATATCTCTTGAGTCATTAAATCTTTGGACTTATTTTCTCAATATATTGGTGAACATTACTCTGTTATTGGTGTTGTCATAAGATTTGATTACTGGTCTTCTTGTCTTAAGTTATGTACCAAGCAGGATATACCATCTTGTATTTGCATGTATTAGGCAAATAAATGCTATATTAATAGAATCAATAGGTACCATAATTCTGACATGATAAGCTATTGAATATTTGATCCAGGGTGATAGCTCCCTATGTGCTCCCAGAGTTTTTTGTTCCTTGCTAGGCAAAAGTAATATAATGGACAGGATCCATCACTTGGGAAGAACTCCAAAGCCGTAGAATTTACTCATGTGTTCTTGTGCAGATTTGTTTCAGCACTTTATGTTGCTTGGTTGATCTGTAAATTCTTCAGATAAATCTATCCCAGAATTTAGAAAAATACATTTAAATGAATGATAACATTCAGAAAGACTCATAGCATTCTTAATTAATTTTGTTTCAGAGGACTCCTTTCTCTCCTGTACTAAAATTGCATGAGGTCAGCATGAAGTGACAGGCTAATATGTTCTGGATTCTACCCAAAATTTATCCTATTTCCTGCTAGAGCTGTAATGGGAAGAGAAAGAGAGGGAGGGACAGAAGCAGACAGACTAAAATGATTTTGAAATTACACATTTTGGTTTCATTAAGATGAAAATAACTGCAAATCATTTTGGATAGACAATGAAAGAGAAAAATAGTTCATCTCTGAAATTTACTTAAAGGGCGTTGATATTCTAAGGACGAAATCAGTCTCTTCATTGTTATTATGAGTATGAATATACTTAGATGTATAGAAAGTCATGAATACAAGGGACCCCTTGCTGGATTAATTTGCCCTATTAATTTTTGTGGAAAGTAATCTTTATATACCTTTGTTCTTACATGAAATGTCCATCGCAAGCAGCATGTATTAGAGATGTTAATGAGGCACTTTCCTACTGATCACATAGAATCATTTACCGGATATACTCGCATATAAGCCGACTTTAAAACGCTTTTTTTTTTTCAAATTTGGGGGTCGGCTTATATGCGCATAAATCTGATTTCTGACACAAACGACATGACAATATGGACACCACTCTGCAAAAGATCATGCAATATCGAATTTACCATACAGCGATATATACTTACAGCACATTTTCTTTTTACTCTGGGTGCCTCCATTTTGCTTTTTCTCCCACCGGATATAACACGCTCTGATTGGTTTAGTTATTCACGTAACCGCTTGTAGTGTTTGCGATCGTTCACATGCAACTTTGTATCCAGTTTCTCTGCATTTAGTAAAGCATTCTGCAGTTAAAAATTCATTAAAAAATATAGCCATGTCTGATGTTAAAAGAAAAAAGAATGTCTTATGCTGCTTCTTTTTAAACTCAAAGTAGTGAAGGCTGCCAGAGGAAACAAGCAAACCTTGAAGCAGCCAAGAACCTTTGGAGTGGATGAGAGCAATATTAGAAGATGGAGCAAGGATTAGTACATGGATTGCACCCCCAGTTCCAAAACATACAAAAAGAGGGCCAAGCTGGGCAATTCCCTGAAATGGAAAAGCACATTCTTGAGTGGTTTGAGGCTCAAAGGCAGGAATGGCTACAGTGTTGTCTAGATTTGGCCGGTGTGCTGACAAGCATTGCAGATGCGGCCAAATCTGGAAAATACCAAGGTACCTCAAACCTTCACTGCTTCCCCGCGGCTGGTGATGTACAAGGTTTTTGAAGAGAAATGGATATCACTAAGACAAAGAACAAAAAAATAGCCCAAAATGCTACCATCAGAATTTTGAGGAAAAGGTAATGAACTTCCAATGTTTCGTGATAAATAAACGAAAGACTGGTGATTTTCTCTCAGCAGGATTGCAGTCTGGACAAGACCTCTCTGTGCTTTGACATGCCAAGCCACTAAAACATTGAACCAAAAGGCGTGAAAAAACATTCTTATTAAGACAACAGGGGCACCAAAAAACCCATTTTTACAGTGGTGCTGAGTTGCACTGCAGATGGGGTGAAGCTACCCCCAATGGTAATCTTCAAACGAAAAAACCTCTCCAAAAGACAAATTTCCATTGATGTGCTCATCCATCAGCATCCCAAAGGATGGATGGATGAAGAAGGCGTAATCAAATGGATAAATCAAGTGTGGGTGCGCAGAAATGGAGGTCTTCTCAAGAAACACTCCATGCTAGTCTGGGACCAATTCAGAGCTCACCTAACCGAAAGGTTAAAAAGGAGTCTAAAGAGAGTCAAACACCATTCAGGCAGTCATATCAGGAGGGTTGACTGGAATGCTACAACCCCTAGATGTCAGCCTAAACAGACCCTTCAAGACACACATGTGAAACCTGTGGACACAATGGATGGCAGATGGCAAAGCTGAAACTAACAGCCAAAGGAAACTTCAAATGCCCTCCTTTGCCCACAGTTGTTTCTTGGTGAAGACTGCATGGGATATATTTTACAAGAAATGGTACAGAAAATCAACAAATTAGATGCAACTGAAGATGATGTTTGTATGGCCAGGAGGATAGCAATGAAACTTGAAAATGAAGACAGTGATGAAGCTGGCAGAAAATGAAAATCAAGATGAAGAAATGTGGGATGAAGATAATGTCAAATATACATTGGAGGACTGGAAACATCTCTGTGGGGAATCTGAGGACGAGGGTGATGGTGAGGATGAATTTGAAGGATTCTGAGACAGTTTAATTTGTGAAAATAAATAAAAGGTAAAAACACAAACAATAATGGCTTTTATTTCTCATTTATGCTCTTCTGCAAGCTTTTGCTACGATAAGTGCATATATTACCATTATATAACATCAGATTCTTTACATACCGGATAATTAACTTAATATTGTTTCCTACACAAATGCTTTGATAATTGAACCTTCATCAGTGCATTGCATATTGATACTCTTTTGTTATTAGCCCAAACAACACACCATGGTATTTTGGGGATCGGCTTATATGCGCGATGTTTTATGCCAAGAATTCCTCATTTTGGGGCAGTTTTTTAAGGGTCAGCTTATATGCGAGATCAGCTTATATGCGAGTATATACAGTATAGCTGTGGAAGCTATATGCCATTTGAAAAGGAAGATGAGAGATTTACTATGATGGGAAGAAAAATAAGAGCAGCCATAGATGATCACATCACAGTGGGATAAACTTTGAATAGCCAGCAATCTATATAGCCAAGCCAAGGGGTACAGAATATTTAGCCACTTGTTGTGAGAGATTATGTCATTAAAGAGCACCAAGTGAGGTGAGTGATGTGTAATCCATCACTTTCAAAGAATTGATAGCTCAGAATAGTAATGACAAGTGTGGAAAAATATTTAACTATTAAATATTTCTACATACTTAATTTTTTTATTTATATTTAATAGTGGGAGAGAAATGCACTTTACCCTCTCCAGTTAAAGATCTTACTTTTAGGCCACTCCAGAAATAGATAAGCATGTGTTTTCTTTAAAGTGTTATTGTTTCAGAGATTATAGTCAGTAGAAGGAAACTGTAACTGTAAAATCTTGAAGTAAATGTGCACATCTACAGATGAAAGCAATTTTCATCTATAATGGGATTCATTTCAATCTTTCTTAATCTTCCTGGAAGTTGCTAAGGAGATTTGTATTACTTTGCTAGCTGTCTTCTCTGTTTCAGAACAAATGAATCAAAGTCCTGGAGCAACAAAAAAGTGTCCAGGACAACTTGCCTCAACCAACTCACCATGGCCAGTTCACCATGGCCAGTTTGACACAGCCAACTCAGCATTGGACAATTTGCTGCAATACAAGTGGAACAATCCATGCGAGATAATCCATACACAATAAATATTATCTGCCACAATTTCTTCAGTATTATTTCCATTTTTGTAAATGGAAATAATGTCAAAGAAAAAATGGTAGAATTGTCCTACTGTGAGTTAGCTCCAGTGAACTGTGCATTGGTGAGTTGGCCGCAGCGAGATGTCTGTGGTGAGATGGCCACAACAAGATGTCTCATTTCAACAGGGATCTACCAGATTACTAAAAAGAGCTGATGTAGTTCCACTCTTCAAAAAAGTAGAAAAGAAAGGATTGAAGGAACTAGGTGTGTCTAATCTAGCGCAGATTCCAATACTTGAAGGGCTATTATAGAAAAATAGGAAAAGAAGTAAGGGGTAGAAAATGATTAAAGAGAGATCCAATCTAGAACTAAGGAGAAATGTACTGATAGTGAAAATAATTAATCAATGGGAGAAGTTAGGTGTTGCATCACTGGGGTTTTCAAGAAGAGATTGGACAACTATTTGTCTGGAATGGTATAAGGTTTCCTGTTTGAGCAGGGTATTGGACAAGAAGAACACCTAAGTCACTTCCAACTCTGTTACTCTGTGATTCTAAGTAAGAGATATGTACAGTGTTAAATGAAACTTCACTCAGAAATTAACACAAAATTTATGATATTGTTTTTATTGTTATTACTAATAAAACTAAACAAAATAATCATATAATTTTCCTGTTTATATAAGCATTTTTACAGAAGTAGATTATTTAGAGATTTAACCTGGAAATAAGGAGAAACTTTCTGACTATGAGAACAATCAACCAATGGAACAGCTTGCCCTCGGAAGTTGTGGAAGCATCATCACTTGAAACTTTCAAGAAGAGACTGATCTCCCATCTGTCAGAAATGGTGTAGGGTCTCCTGCTTGGGCAGGGGGTTGGACTAGATGACCTACAAGGTCCAGTCCAACTCTATCTGTTACCTGAAATTGCTTTATTGATTCGAAGAAAGGTAATTTGTTTGCACCCCACCACATTGCAAAGCAGCTCTTTCAAATGCTTTGCACATTCCTTTACACAAATACCACTGGTCGTTAATATTTAAATAATAGCTGAAGAGTTTTATTTTATCTTCCTTTGTCAAGGCCAAAGGAAATAAATGCAGCTTCCAAAAGAATGCATTCCAGATGGAAGTGATGCAGGACAAAGTCCACTCCTACATCTCTGGCCCATGATCTCCTCAAAACAGTGCTATCTTTCAATTGACTGCACATTGTATATTACTCAAACAAATCCATAATTTCTTGTTTAGCCAATAAAGCTTCATTAAATTTATCTTATTTTGGACACTCAAAAGAAATTATAGACCTTCTCCCTAGATTTTGTTTCTTTTGAATCAGAAGTTTTTAAAAAATGGCTGACTCTTTCAAATTGTTACAAGCCCTGACAGATCAGAGGCTTTCAAGCCAGTGTTGGCTGCACCTCAATCAATTTGGCAGTCTCAAGCGTCTCACAGCTGCCACTGTGCTCTGGTGACTGGACAGGGGGTCAGGATTCAATCCAGATGGCCAGTACCCCTCCCCCCAAGAGACAATCATGGAGACAAACTGCAGAATTGTCCCAAAACGTCTGAAATGGCTGCTGATGCCGAAAAGGGGCAGAAGTGCCTTGCGGTTTTCACGGCTAGCATAGATCAATAAGAATGGACCGGGAGAAAGTGAGTTGAATAAGACACTGACTCCCGCCCCCCCCCAGGCTGGGCTAAATGGGCTCTCAAGAGCACCTCCAACCAAATTTACAATCACAGTTCCAAAAACCAGTCTACCAGCAAATATTTTTTTAAAAAAGGCAGTCAAAAAAAAAAACCTGCTAAANGTCTACCAGCAAATATTTTTTTAAAAAAGGCAGTCAAAAAAAAAAACCTGCTAAAAACAAAAGTGCTAATCAGCAAGCCGGCTAGCTGTCAAACCTGCTCTAAGCCTCTCGAAGAAAGAAAAAAAAAAAACTCAATCCAGGGGGTGAAGATTCTTCTACAATCTGAACTATTCAGAGCCCTTAAAGAGTGGTCAGAACACGCTGAGACCGAGTGAAGAATTGGGGACTGTTACCAGGAGATATGTCCTCAGTTTTTCAACTCGGTCTGCAGAACTATGAGACCAGAGACTACCCATCCTCGATTCTCCCTTTGGCCCAGTGGAGAATAAGCAGACCACAACCTAAACAATAAGACATACAGACTTGAAATATTACTAAGTTTCAATAGGATCAAATTGATTCTTCATGTTTTATGGGATAACCAGAGAAAATATCAAGTTGTTATAGAAATAAGTTATAGAGAAATAAGTGAATGAGATTTTTGGTAACCTAGCGAGCACAGGGATACAGTACTATGATAGTGTATCTCTGTAGTGTACTACATTTCCTTCAGGATTAAAATTAAAAGATTAAGAAGAAAAGGAATATACATACAATTGGTAATAACTATTGAAAGATACATGCTTTCTTTTGTAGTATCTAATTTCTTACCAACCAAACAGCATAATTTTAGAATAATTTTAGATCTTATTTGAAAGAAGCAATTTTTATGTGACAGACTCTGCATTTAGTGATCTAAATGATTCCTTCTTAGTCTATGATTCTATTATTTTTATCACAGAGAAAATATATTCAAAATAATCTTAGAATATATATTTTTGGGTGATCAATAATTTATTAGGAAGATAAAGAAAATGGTTGAATTATTTCATTTCAGTGCAATTATTTTTCCTAAAACTGCTTTGGTATAGCTATTATAACAAGGTGATATTATTGCATAAGCATCTAATTGAAAAGAAACAATTAGTCAAAATAAAATATTTAAATTGAAATTGTATGCATTTAATTTTGTAAAGGATTATTTCGGCTTTGAAATAAGGCTTTAGTCCTCTTAACTACAATTGGTCTGTAAAGTATTTTCAAACGATCAATTGGAATTAAGTTCAAGGTTTTTGACAAAACTATCATATTGTTTGACAAAACAATATGATTATATATTTACACTTACCAATTTTTCTTTAAACATTATGTAGGCAACAAATATTAAGTAATTTGCAAAGAAATGTGTCTTTGAATATATTCTTCTAAAAAAAATTTTTGGAAAAGAATTTTCTAAAAGGTTTTCTTTTTAAAACTTTACAGTTTGCTTTAATTGCCACTATTATGGCCAACCATTTAGTATTTGCAGCAAATGAAATTGGCTTTGTTTACAGAAACTGTTATGTCATTCTCTATCAGCAGCTTGTTCAAGAAAATTGCACAAACTGATTATAGACAATGACATAACATAGTTGCCAAAATGATTCACTGGAACATGTGAAAAAACATTATGTATCTGTAATGAAAAATTGGTGGGAATATATAATTGAAAAAGTAGTCTAAAATGAGCAACTTAAAATATTGTAGGATACTGAATGCAGATTGATAATATCTTGGATCATAATACATCAGAAATAATGTCGCTGAAAAGAAGAAAATGTGGGTAATTGATGTGGCAATACCAATGACAATGGAATAGAAGAGTAAGAGAAAAATGGAAAAAAATTAAAAAGTATCAAGATCTGAAATTGAAGTTGAAAGATTATGGTATAAACTAGCCATGGTCATCTCAGTGGTTAGTAACATACTGTTGTGCCATACTAACAATGTTAGACAGCTCTTAAATGATATTTCCACATGTCAATTATAAAAGGCCACATTGCTTGGATCCACACATATATTACACCAATACATTATGGCATCCGAGATTCTTGGGAAGGACTTGTGTACCAATTAAAGAATTGGGAGTTATGACTTCACATTGGTGGAACCAGCTAATAATAACTGTTTTGTTTGTCTTAACATTTTCTTTAATATTACCATGATAGCTTTGCATATCTATTGTTACTTGAAAGTCATTGGAAATTTTTAAATTGATTTTGCAAGATTTATATAATGCTTTTTGTTCTTTCAGATAAGTTTCTTTATATATCTACAATGGAATCTACTGTTTTTCATATATATATGTTCTAATGTTAGATCAAACATGTGATTTCCACTATGTTCATTTCATGTTCATAATATTCCAGATAGCATGGAATCAGTTCTGATTATACTAGTAAAGCAACAACTATGGTTTCATCTGTCAAAAACATTTCTATTTTATTTCCTTCCTTATCTTCTAGAGCTTGATAAGGGCTTTTTTTACTTTACTTTGGGAAAGACTGCTATTACAGGTGTCGATACCCTCTCTTACATATATTTCCATGTTTCTAACACTTTTCCATTCAGGCACAATCTGCATAAATAAACGTAGGAATTATTCTCCTACAATGAAAATTTCCATGTCAATATTTTGTGGTACAGATTTGGATCTATCTCATTTCATTCCATGATGCTTTAACTGAACTTCAACTTAAAACCACTGCAGAACTAGTACTTAAAAAAAAACCTGTTGCAACGCTTCAGATTTTGCTGGCTTTGAATCACGCTGCTGGCTGTTGAATTCAAACCAACTATTAGTCTTCTCTGCCCCATGGAGATCCTCATCTAAACTTTTCTGATCCTGATTTAAACTATCTTCCTATATATTGCTTGAAACTTATGTTCCTTTGTGTCAATAAATTGCCATAGCAAATGTATTGGGGAATTGCTATTACTTCATTTTCAGACAGTTTTAAAACATAATAGAATAGTAGTCAGGAAATCTTTGAACAATTTTATCATTTTTATTTATGACAATTAATACCACTGTGCATAAATTCTCATAATACACAGCTTGTGGAGAAGAAAGGGCCTCATTCATAAATAAAAGCAGTGGGTCACAAAGGAATACCTGGCATAATCATCAGCTGCTTTGCAACTCACAGCTGGCAGCAATCAATTTGGCAATGTTAGTGAGGCCTAGAGGTATTGGAAATGCTCAACTGCCTATCTTTTGGGACAGCATCAGGAATCCTTCCTGGTGGCAGTTTTATTTGAAACTTGGAGGTAGTTTTCAAAAATTGCCAGCAAGACACATAAGGTGATTGATGGGACACTTGTTATGCAGACCTGTATCACCCTCTGATATTGTTTTCAAATCACAATATTAATGCACACAAATATATGTTTGGGATGAATGAGTGGAGATAAGTGTTAGCAATATACAGTGTATATTCAGAAAGTATTCAGACCAGCTTCACTTTTTTCAATTTTGTTATGCTGCATCCTGATTCTATAGTTATTAAAGTTCATTTTTTTTTCATTAATCTACACTCAGTACCTCATAATGACAAGGTGAAAACAGAAGTTTAAAGATGTTTGTAAATTTATTAAAAAGAAAAAAACTGAAATATCATATTAGCATAAGTATTCAGACCCTTCACTTGGTATTTTGTTGAAACACAAGATAAGGAGGGAAAAGGAGAAGTGAGGAGAAAGAAGACATTGACTTCTGTTTTCTTTTGGTGCAGTAGAATAGGTTAGTTACATAAAACCTTAAATTGTTACTTTTATATAATAATATATAATTTTCTAAGCAAAAAACTGTTTAGCTTGATTCCAATAAGTCAAATCTATATCAGAGAACCAAGTATCTCTGCTCTAGGCTCAATAGTCTTTGATCAAACACGGATACATTTTAAGTAAGATATGTGTCTGGGCCACAACCTTTAAGCCAAAAGGCAGGGACACAGAAGAGTACTTATGTTTACTAAACTAAGAATGGTCTGTTGTGAAGTTGGTCATTACTTCCCAGTAGCCCTAATATTGAGTCCAGTTGTGATTAGCTCCAGCTGTATTTGGGTGGAAATGTATTTGGGAGGGAATGCACAAAATAAAATATATATAGCAAGAACATTTTCTCTATATATGTTTATTTTTATATAGGTGTCTTCAAAAGGATTCTACTGTTAATATTTAATTGCTTCAAATTAATACATATACATTTTATTTTATTTTATTAAATGCACATAGTTTCACTTTTAAATTGCTTTGATTGCATTAATCAAAATTAATTTGACTTTCATAAGTCCTGTGTTTTGCCTTCCCTAATGAACACGATCAAAGGTATCTCTTTCTTTGAATTGTAGTCATGAAATATGAACCTCTGCCTGGAAAATGTGACTTGAGCCAAATTATAAAAAAGTAGATGTGTGATTACATGCACATTTGACTAAACATCAAAGAAATGCAAGCAAGAAACTGCCAAAAGTTTTCTGATATTTAATTGCTGCAATATGCTAACAAAATATTCTCTAATATATCATTGGTCCCAAGCAGCAGTACTTAATTTGTAAAATGAAATCAGTCTGGAAATGATACTTTCTGATTTGCACCCACCTTTCCAGTTTTGGCCATGTATCAGTTGCTTATCATTCTTCATTTAATACAGCTTATGCAGCTCTTATATATTTTTATATTAATTATTCTTATGATTTAGCTATAATAGAGATATACATATAATTAAACCTAAAATTCTATATAAATTTGAGTCAACTTTTGTAAAGAGAAGGTCTTGCATTTAAGAAAGTGTAAAATAATAATAGTTTAAACAGAAATTAAATGACATTTCAATACAAAATACATTTGCCTACTATAGATTATGCTTTCTGTCAAATTATATATTTCAATGAGTCACAAGTGAACTGAAGCTGACTCGATCTCTACAAGGAAAATATTTTTTTTTTCTTAAAATCTGAATGCAAGGTTATTATTTCTGTACAGTTGTTTATAGATTGAAAACAATAAACAATAAACAAATATGGCATCTGGAGAAATTTCAATAATCTTAGAGTCAGTAATTCCATCTTTGATAGAAATTACTAGCATACTTCCTAGCACACCCTTTAACCTTGTAAGAGTTTTCTATTCCTGCTTTCCCTTTCCTTGCAGAATTCTTCCCATATAAAAATATACTTAGATCCCCTTCAATACACTCTGTATTTAATATTCCTCTCAACAGTTTTTTTTTTATAATAATCAACTATTAAGGCCAGTCAAAAATGTTTTTCCTGCTCTGTAGACACATGATGGTTGATCTCAGGATATATTTTGGATTGATGTCTGTTGAAATACTCAACTTCTTTTCAGTTCAATTTTCATTCAGTCTCTGTGTAATGTTTTGCAGTTTGTTAATATTCAGCTGAATGTATTCTTCCCTCCACCCACACAGTATTTCCTGTGAACTAGCTGCTAAGCAGTTGCAAAGCATTATAGAACCATTTCTTTGTTTAACTATTGGCAAGATGCTCCAGTGTTCCAATGCCCTATCATTTTTTTTCTCCAAGCATATGTGATGTTGCTGTTGCTGAACAATTTGCTTTATCAGCTCAAAACTCATACTTATTTCAGGCTTATCAAGATTTAGTTCATATAATGTAGACAATTAATTTTGTGTGAGTTGCAGAAAAACTTTTCATTTGACAAATCTATTATATAAGCAACACTGTACTTTGAAACTACTGCAGTTTTCCAAGGTCAACTAAACATTTGAGAAGCCATTTAAGGTGATCCGCATGTTCTATTTTGCACATTTAACCAGTATTCTAAAATATCTTGTCTCAATCTTGAAGTAAAGAAGTTCCATATTACTTCAATTTCTTAGCAATGTATCTCATAGTCAGCATGAGTAGCTTGAAGAGTTTAGGGTTTTCAAATAGCCTTTTGTTTTGTAAGGGTGAATTAACTTCACTGTTAAATGTTCATATGGTTGCTTTAAAAAAATCCATGGTTGTTAAATGTAAACTGAACAACAGTTATAACCTGAAAGATTACAAAAATCAGAGTATTTATTTGGCTGTGAAAATGTCTAACTGTAGGTCTAAGATTATGATTATTAACAACTTTATAGTAATAATATTAATTAAATACAAAATGAAAAAGTAACACTAAATCAACTGTAAAGAAATTTCTGTATCTGCCACATTCTGTTTCCTCATTTTTAATCTTTAAATGACTACATCAATAATATTTTAGTGGACAGCAAGTTAAATATGAACTAGCAGTGTGCAGAGGGAGCCAAAAAAGCCAATGCAATCTTAAGTTGCATTAACAGAGTGATACCATCAAGATCAAGTGAGGTATTAATACCTCTACATTCTACAAAGCCTTAGTAAGACCACACCTAGAATACTGCATCCAGTTTTGGTCATCACACCATAAAAAAGATGTTGAGACTCTGGTCAATTAAACAATGTAATCTGATGGCACTCAAGAAGTGTCCCATCTTGGTGGTGGCATCTGTCTTCTGGATTGAAACCAATCACAGAAAAAGGAGGAGAATTTGTACAAGAAGAAGACCTCCAGTTTATTCACAGGGCAGAACAACCCCATCATAGACTAAATATGGATTTTCCTAGAACCAGGTAGGCCAAAGAGAGGCCTTTTGATTCCCCTTAATAAATCATTTCAGAATCTATAATTTACAGAGTACTGTCTCAGATTCAATTGTCACATAAGACCTCTCTGTCTGCAAATCTAGGTATGCTCTTTGGTTTTTCAAGACATGAGGCAAGAAGAAAACTGGATTGTCAATAATGAAAAACAAGAACAAAGTTTGGTTAATTAGAGGAATTGCAATGAGCTTATATATGAGTCTACATAGTGACTTTAAAGATGTGAAATATTAACACTTGTCTGCCTCTATTGAATGTCTGGAATGCCAGTTGGTAGTCTGAGTAAGGTAACCTTTTCACTTCTGAAAGCAAGAAGGTTAGTGGAAAACCTTCATTTTTGAAAATTAGCAGGCAAAACCATGGGCTGTTCTAACATGTTTGTGAAACATTTACAAAATAAAACTGCTCATATTTGCCCAGAACTTTTGCCCAGAAATTTTGCTGATCTTATGATTTTATTAGGGCTCGATTAGAATTTTATTTTATTTATTATCTTCTAAGGTTACCTGAAATTAATTTGATCCTGTGGACAGTGAATAAATGGACAAATGAATGAAAATAAATGGATAAATGAACTGCCAGAAGAGAATAAGATGCTAGTCCAGAAAACTTATGGATGTTTTTTGATGGAAAGCGTAGGGTTGGCTATGTTGAAAGAGGTGACAATAGGTCCCCTCTTAAAGAAAAATCAATTTGTGGTAGCACTACAAAATTTACACTTCATCTCCAATCTTTCCATTTCAGAGACTTTTCACTTTTAGCATTGAATAAAATGGTTGGGATTCAGTTTCAGGGATCCTTTAATAAGTGGTTGTCTAAATCCTTGCCATTCAGGTTTCATATATATGGAAAACAAACTTTGCTGTTGCTTTTATGAAATATCCTTGGTAAGGCCTGAATGAGGTAAGTGCAGTCATTCTATTGAACTTCTTATTAGCTGTTTCTACCAACCTTCCCATCATTCATAGAATCTTCCTGGACTGCTCTTGAAGGTTGAGAATTGAACTGAGCACTGTTTTATGTCTTCTGTTCCTAAACTAAGAAGTCCCACTTGGAACAAAAATTGAGTCATTGGCTATTGCAATATCCCAAGACCTAGACTTTATCCCATTTTATTTAACATCTACATGAAATCATTTAAATATTTTATTTATAATTACACCTCAAAGAATATTGATGAAAGATGTTTTCTGTATTTTTTGCACCAAGTAATAAACATTTTTGTTTATACAAAGATATTATTCTGTTCTTTCTATTTGAAAGACAAAATTATAAATTATGGTTGGTGAACACATCATTATTTTCAATGGTTCATTCATAATACAGTTTATTTTTTTCCCTAGAAATCTATTCATTTATTCTGTTTGCCAGCGAGAGTGAGCAATGAGAATCAGCAAATGCCCAGAATTTTATTTTGACCACAGTAGCATGAAGATGAAAAAGACAAAGCAATTTCACTATCCTGGTTTAAAAGAACAAATTGTTTGTACTAAATTTTGAGGCAGCATTTTCTAACACATGCATTTTTTTCTTCATATGAGTCACAACAATTATGTTATTAGTTTAATCAATTAAAGTCAACATTGCTGTGCTTAATTATAAAATGGTGCCTTATTTTTAAAATTCATGAATTCATCAAGCACTGAGAAAATGTTATATTTATGCTCAATGACCTACTTTCACATTATTACACTTTTTTTTTTCTCTTGGATTGAAAAAGGAATAAATGCACAACTAAAACATGTATCTTGGAGTATGCAAATAACCACTGAACAGGAAACCAGCAGTTCTAGTTCCACTATAGGCATGAAGTCAACTGGATGGCCTTTTGCCCAATCATTCTCTCTCAAGTCTAGAAGATAATGCCAACTACTTCTTAAAAACCTTGTCAAGGGAACTGTAGGTACTTGTCTGTGCATTCTCTGGGAGCCATACTGACTTAAAAGCATACATGCTGTACATATTGTTACTCATATTCAACTCTGGGATAAGCATAATCTTACCAGGAATTAATCCAAGAAGAAAAAATATGACTTGAAATCCCCACCCCTCCAAGATATAGATAGATGATAGATGATAGATGATAGATGATAGATGATAGAGAGATAGATAGATAGATAGATACTATGTTTCCCAAAAATCAGATCCCTGTCTTTTTTTTTTTTTTTTTCACCAAAAAAGGCACCAGGTCTTATTTTCAGGGGAAGTCATCCACTCACTAATCTCACTTGCGTGCGTCATCCCTGGCCTCCTTTTTTCTGTCAGAGAAAACTTCAGGAACTTCTTCTGTGGCAGGCAAGCAGGGGTTGGATTCTACCAGTTTGTACCTATTCACTAGAACTGGTTGTTAACATTCTAAGCAGTTCGGAGAACCGGTTGTTAAAAGAAATTACTGGCCTAATCCTGTAAGGAAGGCAGGAAAGAAACATTCTGGTGTTGCTTACAGAAACTTCCTCTCCATTAACCCTTATTACATTCTTGGCAGAACTAGACTTCCTGTCTTAGGAATGTCTCTGGAGTTTTTTTTCCTCCTTTGCTGGTACTTTTCTTGTGTGGAGTGACCATTCAAAGTTACAATGGCACTGAAAAAAGTTACTTATGACCATTTTTCACACTTATGACTGTTGCAGCATCCCCACGGCCTCATGAGAGGCCAGGCAAGGTGATGCATGCCTCGATGTGAGTGATATTGAGTTGGCAACAACCAGCCAATAACATGACCACCAAGCCATGTCCACGCACTTACATGACCACCAAGCTACACCCACACCTAAGCCATGCCAACAGAACCTGTTGTTAAAAATTTGAATCCCACCCCTGCTGGCAAGGCTTTCCTGAAGGCCTCTGCAGTGGACACCAAACTCCAGATCGATCCGGAGCTTTGGCCTTCAGGAAAGCCTTGCCAACCTTGTGGACTGCAGAAGATTTGGGTGAGGTGTCTGGCTGTTTGAGTCCTGGCTATGACTGTCCAAAGGGAAGTAGTAGGACAGCTCCCCCCCCCATCTCCAACCTAGCTTAATTTTTACCCATGTACTCTGGATTGGGCGGTATCTTAATTAGGGCTTATATTGGGCACACATGTAAAAATCAAGCTAGGACTTACTTTCAAGCTAGACTGTATTTTGGGGGGGATCAAGGTAGGTAGCTAGGTAGACAGACAGACAGACAGACTTCTTTATTCTAAATAATAAAGGTTAAAAATACTGATTAGGCAGGTAAGGAAAATATAAAACCAGGTTTGTGGAAACCTTTTTGGCTTCAGCCATGTTTGTACCTGTAATTTCAAACTAATTTATTTAAATGAGAATTTATTTTGAGAACTAACAACATAAGTGGGACTAATGTGTTTTGCAGGGAAAATTCAGGCATCCTGACGACATTATGCTTCCTTACATATTTTGATACTATGCTTACATGTTCTACAAAACCCAGATTTATCCAAAGCATGTCTCCAGTATTCTGTAGAGAGCTCAGATCTCTAATCTAAAGATTACTATGCTAGACAACTACTATTGTTTATATGCTACCAAAGTATATGCAATGTACTTATACTGAACTACTCATAAACTGTTTTCATGCAATAGTACACTACAATATCCTTTGCTTGCAATTAGCTGACAGCGTGATTGGAAAAAAAGATAACTTTATAAAAATAAACATTTTAAAAGACAACAAAGTTAATTTTGCTAACCCCAGGCTTTTAAATTCAACATCTGTTAGGAAGCTTACTTTATCTTCTAAAGGACAGTTTTGAAGACCATTAAAAACTAACTGTATTTTTAACAGTGTTATTGTAATATGATGTAGGATTCATGCCTTTCTTCATAATGGAAAAAACTACAATACTGTTATAACATCATGCTATATTTGTATGAGGATTAAACATTTACATTCAAATGTCAGTCATTTTTGAACGATTGCAGCAATTTTCTGGTTGTCTGGTAAATGCCAACTGGGGATGAAAGTATGAATTTCTACACAATGCAGGATAATGCAAAATGCAAAGTATATTGCAATTATTATTGCTTATTCATGTGTTTTCTTTGTTACACATAGTTAAACACATTATACTGTATTTGCACAGTCACAGAGAAAAATATTCTAAGATTTGAATGAATGTGTTTGCATTCTGCACGTTTTTTCAAGCTATATATTTTTTTCTACATATGAATAATAACACTAAGTGTTTAGAATAAGAATGATTCTTCATTGTATATTGGCATGAACAAAATAATTACTCATGACAAGGATTCTATAATTATATTTAATCTTAATGAATATGTTTTAACAGCATACATTTTGCAGTTGGCATTCTAACGTCAGGAGGAAAAGTAAGGAGTGGTTTTAGTACATTTAAAAAATCACACCTCAACTCACTTCCCACTGAACCCTCACTTTCTTCTTATGTTTACAGGAAAATCTGAGTGGCATCTCTTGTCTTTATTTAAATTTCTCCCCATTTCCTTGAAGATTATTTACTTGAAAAAATATAATATCAACCTTATTTGCAATCACTTTTTCATCCATTTGAATATAAGTAGAAGGTCTGTGGCATTCGTGATCCAGATTCAGTTCAAGGTGGTGGTTGTTACCTTCAAAACCAAGGTACTTATGGGACTGTCCCTCCCTAGTTGTTTTTTATCTACCCAATTTATTTCAGCAGGATGGCAATGCTGCAGGTATTGTTAATCAAGGAGTGTCAGCTGGCAGGACCATGGTACCTTTTCTGCTGTCATGCCTGCTCCCTGGTGCACCTTCCAGCCCTGCCAACTCTCACAGTTCTGCCGTGAGTCTCACGATTTTTTGGCATGTCTCACGGTCTCACGACAAGGCTCCTCAATCTCACGCCAAATTCAAAATGCTTATTTTTTTCAAATTTGGGGGTCTTATGCGCTTATACATGCATAAATCCGATTCTCACACAAACGACATGACGCCACTTCTCAGATCACGCAATATCTATATTACCATACAGTCATATATACATACAGCACATTTCTTTTCACTCTGGGCGCCTCCATTTTGCTTTTTCTACCACCAGATATAACACGGTCTGATTGGTTAGTTATTCACGTGACTGTGAATCTCACTATTTTTTATAGAATCTCCAGATTTTTTTTCATGGGTCTCCAGATTTTCCTTTTTCAGGGGTTGGCAGGTCTGACCTTCTCTTTGGCGAATTGGTTGGCTCCTGATGGTCTTTTGTAAGGCTTTGAAGAACTGGTTCTGTGCTGAAGCCTGGGCCCTGATAGCGCCCATCTCCTGGTTAGAGTTATTTTGTGAGCCATAGTTATGTACCTGAAATGACCAATTGAATAAATCACTCTCTCTTCCCCTCTCTCTCTTCTCTTTTGCTCTTCTGTCTGCTCTCTCCTCTTTTTATCTTGGTCATTCTGCCCCTGTTCCTCCCTGCTGGAAAACCTAGGCCCAAGGGACCCTTGATTTCTATTGGCCCCAGCTCCAGCTCATCCTTTTCTGTGGACTCAGACTCTGATGGGGCCATGACACATTTTTTCACTTTTTCACAAATTGCTACTCTTTTCTTTGCTTCTTGTGAATGGGAAAAAGCAGCATTTCTTTCTAATGAAAATGTTTAATAAAACAGAGACCTTTCAGATTTCTAGGCATAAATTAATAATCCACCTTCCAGTTTATGCTACCTACATTACACCTCAGTCTATTGTGTCCTGATTTATATTACCATTCCCACAAATACTCTCATTCCACTATGCACTACAAATAGGCATTCTTTCTCTTTTAAAATATGCATTCTCAATTCAAAATGTAACTTTTGAAAGTATTTTATTTTTTAAAGCTATTTTTGTCCTTTGTTTTGCAGAGCTATGAAATTAGATGGAACACTTTTTAGATCTTTAGATTAATCTAGGAGGTCCAGAAATTGAGGCTTTCTTTTACTTAGCTTTGGAGTGCAACCATAGGTAATCCCCTAAAAATCAAGAGAATGGAAAACACATATAAAAACAAGCGCACATCACATTATAAAAAATTGTGTCATTATATCCCAACTTTAAGCGCAAGTACAGAGATTTTATGGGTCTTGCATCTTGACATTTCATGTGTATTTCATAACATGCCCTCCTCCACAGACTCTTACAAGCATGATGTAAGTGTGGATATCAGCTCATATATTTTAATCTAATAAAAGAGTTTTAAATCTATAGCATAATTATGCAGTAATTGAATTTATTCAAAATTCTCAGTATTAATAAGTTAACAATCAGGGATATTCATAGCAGTAATACAAACCTCTGTAAAGAAATGACATCTACCATTTTAATTGCAGCAATATAGAAATAGATTTAAGAGATAAATAATAATTTCCAGCTCAAGAGATGATTTGTAGGTCTCCTCTGTGTGTCTGTAAGCTCTTCCTGCTGCTTATCTCTTCCTCTTTTCCAAGATAATTGTTTTTTGGCTTGAAGAAAGCAGATAAGTGTCAATCCCATTTTAAATAAGAGTCACCTTCAAGAAAAGCTGGATCAGAAAGCTCAGTTGGAGTCAGTTTTTTTTGACTGAGAAAAGCTTCAAATTCTTTCCCATGCACCACTGCTTATTCTTATGTCTAACTGAGACTTATTGCACAGCTGGGAAAGCTGCCATTTCTGAAAAGTTAGATTTTATTTATCAGAATTGCCTTGAGACCCTTTTTCTATATAAGCTAACAATTTATGCAAAAATGCTTGAATCCATGATTTCACATTGCTATCACATGTTCCAAATATTCTCTCCTCTGCAATATCCAGAGACATCTGCTAGTAATCCCACCATGAAGAGAATGTTTTGATCACAATGCCCTTTTGCTTGCTTGCTTGCTTATTTATTTATTTATTTATTTAATTGCTTTGTGTATTATAAGAACCTGTGATGATTACCTATAGACCAAAGATAGAATAAGAAAATCAGTAGGAGTTTTTAAAACTGCAACCATTTTCTTTATTTTTGAATGCTACTGTACATTCTATCTGTCACAACCATCTGAATTTCAGATTTCACAGCTACAACATTTGGCCTATTTTTTTTTAACTCTCTTGTTTATTCCTCATTCCTTGTTATAACGATAAGGGTCAGTTCCTTCAACTTCTCTTCATTGCATTTGATTTATTTTATTAAGATTGTTATTTATCTGAATCTGTTCTATATTGCCAACATTATTTTGAAAGTGTGATGCACAAATCTTAATTTACAAGACAGAATTAGAAAAATGCAGAATAAAATATTACTTCTATTACTTCCCACAATCTGGAAATTACAATAAAGCTGATGCAAAATTGTATATACTTTCTTTGCAGCTATGACACACTGCTTGTATGCAGATCTATTTTATTAGCAACCATGTTAAGTCTCCATATCCTTTACTTGTGCAATGGATTTTGGTTTCCTATATGCATAATTGTACATTTCAACTTTTATATTATAATTTTAGCCCACCTCTCATACCACTTAAAATAGTTTAGAATTTTATTTCTATCCCACCCAATAATTTACAGATTTACTAAACATTGTTCTACCTCTTTGTATAAATTATAAATTAAAATATTGAATCAGGCACAACCATTGTCACTAGAAAGGGACAGTGTTTCAATTAATCACTGAATTAAATGGGTCATTTTAAACAGTGTTTACTACACAACAAACTTTTGGCAACAACTTGAAAAATTGTTGCCTTTTTATGAATTACTCATTGGTTTTTTTATGAGTTGCACTTTTGAAATTTAAATACTATGTGATGAGATATTTTAAAAATATCCAAATTAAACTATATAACTATTTTATGTTTCCTTATCATTTGTAATAAAATGCTCCTATGGTTTTCATTCATTCAGTTTCTCTAAGACAAAAGAAGATCTGTCACAAAATACAGTACTTTTGAGAAATGTTTGATCTTTTTTTCGGAAAATAATGTGTGAGCTCAGTCAAGTTTTGCATTTTCTCAACACCTGGTAGGGAATACATCACTTCATGGTGCAACCTTACAGGAATAAAAAGGTAAATACAAGTGCCTATTATGAAAATCCTTTGAATTGATTTGGCTCAATGGGGAAACCGCTTCTTGGAGCAAGCTTCAGGTTAAAAATCCCTAGTGAAGCTCACATTTCTTGGATAATTAACAGAAATAAGAGGACAAGAACTTTGACTAGACTCTATGTTAGAACTTTACCATGTTCATGTTTCACTGCATTTCTATCGAAGAGTTTATCTCAATAACATATGGGTTGAAACAGGAGAAGATAATCACATGGAGTGCAGTGAAGCAAAACCTGTGAATTTATTGAAGTTTAGTGAATGGTTGTGGGAGATGGTGAACACCATGAGTTCCCATTGGTCTCAATGAGAAATTAGGTATCTGAGAATCCCAAAGGGATTAGGCTTATAGACTGGTCAAAGAGCAACAACATATAGCATAACTTAATGTCTTCTTTGGATAAAGTAAATTTAGAAACTTTAGCCATTTGCTTCATGCCATTTTATACCTTGAAAGGTAACAAAAGACTTAACATTGAAACCATCACAGCACTATTGCACATTATTTATTTATTTGGAAGGTATGGAATTTTTGTTTTTATTAACTTATCCTTCCTCTAAAAATCATGACTGACACCCACATGATGTAGAGAATTCCTGTCAGAGCTGCTATTAAAAATGTTTCCCAAATGGGGAGGACAGGAATAATTTGTTCTATTTCACCATTCCAAATCCTTTCCTCATAGAACCCTGGAACTCTAATTCTCATCTAATGTTCCTTTTTTTATGCCTGTTATCATTAAACTGATGACAAGGCACCAAGTGGGGTAGACATTTCCACAATAAGGAAATTTAATAAGTCTGATAGCCTTTGTTTGTGAACAAAAACAAATCCCACAGTTTCAAAAGGTTAAGAAGACTGAAGTGAGGCAATGCTGCTACTCTGTTGTCATATTTTTTATATTATTTATTTGTCAACAGCTTACAAGATAAGTATAAATACAGGAAATGGGTATGAATAATTGGAACAATAGGACAGGGATAGTAGGCACAATTGTGCGCTTATGAACATCCCTTACATACCTCATAGGAAGGGGGTGTGATCAATAGTGGTTAGTCTGAGGAAAAAGGAGTGTGGGTTTGGGGATGCGACAACAGAGTCAGGTAGTGTATTCCAGGTATTGACCACTCTGTTGTACTTTCTGCAATAAAGTTCGGAGTGTTATACATTAAGTTTATATTGTGTGCTCTTGTATTGTTGCAGTTGAAAGTGAAAAAGTCATTGATTGGTAGTACATTAAAGCAGATTATTTTATCAACTACTAAGTAAAACTGTAGGCGGTGTAGTTCTAGGGTGTCCAAATTCAAAATCTCAAGCCTGCGAACAGAGGAGTGTAGTACTTTTCTTTTGAAATACTTCTGAACATGCTCAATTGTATTAATGTCTGATATACAATGTGGATTCCAGACAGCTGAGCTGTATTCAAGTATTGGTGTAGCAAAGGTTTTGTATGCCTTAGTTAGTGATTCAGTATTACCAGAGGAGAAACTTCTTATGATTAGATTTACAACTCTTGAAGCTTTTTTGGCAATGCTGTTGCAGTGTGCTCTTGTGCTTAGGTTATTAGATATGAGTTCTCCAAGATCCTTGCCAGAGTGAAGATCGTCAACAAGGTCATATCTGCCTAGATTGTATTTGGTGTACTGATTTTTTTTACCAATGTGTAGGACAGAGCATTTGTTGGTTGAGATTTGGAGTTGCCAATTATTTGATCATTCAAACACATAATCCAGGTCGCTTTGAAGGATGGTAGCATAATAGGTGGTGTTGAATAGTTTTATATCATCAGCGAAGAGGACACAGTTGCTTATAAGGTGATCACAAAGGTCATTTACATAGAGTATCAAGAGTGTGGGTCCTAGAATGCTGCCTTGGGGGACACTGCTGTTAACTGGTGCAGGGTTTGATACAGCGTTTCCTATTTTTACTATTTGTTGTCTATTTGACAGGAATGCAGTATCCACTTATGAAGGGATCCGGAAATGAAGTAAGAGTTTAGTTTTAACAGTAATTTGTCATATACCACTGAGTCGAAGGCTTTGCAGAAGTATATGTAAATTCCATATATTTTTGTATTGTAGGAGTTGCAGATTGCAGAACTATTTTTTTCTGAAACCAAATTGTTTTTTTGGAGAATAAATTGTTTTACTCTAGGTGAATGATGATTGATTTCATGACTTTGATTGGCTGATGATTGATTTCATGACTTTGCACGTGATGCACTACAGTGAGATTGGTCTGTAGTTTTCAAGCAGGCTGTAGTAACCTTTTGTGAAGATAAAGATACTATTGCTAAGAATAAGGTTCAGTAAGGAGCTGGTTCTGAATGATATCTCATATATTATGCTTAGCGGTTTTGCTATGGCAGTGGAGAGCTTTTTAAAGAAGTACACACATAAGCCATTAGGGCCAATAGAAAAGGATGGGTTTAGGTAACATAGTGCCTTTTCTACATTATCTTCTGTAAATCAATATGTAGTAGATCACTGCAGTTAGTTGTAGACGATTAGGAAATGTGGGGGATGAGCCATTGCTGTTTACAAAGACTGAACTGAAGAACCTATTGAAGAGGTTTGCCTTAATGGCTTCATTGCTACTATCTTTGCCATTTGGTCCTTTTAGAAGTGGAATGGCTTTTGAGTCTTTAAGTTTGGTGTTTACAAAGTTCATAATTGTCTTTTTTAAAGTTGTATTTTGGAGCTCCATCATCATGATCCTCTTTATGAGGGTGTAAATATACTCGCCTCTTTGTAAACATAGACCATTTCCTTCTTTGCTGGCTTTTCAGAAACTTTCAAGTTTGGGAAACTCTTCCACTGATTTATTGTTGCCTCCAAAGTCTATGGAGGCTTCCCTCGAGTCTCTGGGGAGGCCGATAAAGGCCTCAAAAGGGCTGAAAATCATGTGCAGTGCAGATAAGGGGGCGGGGGATCACACGCACATCAGTGGTGGGATTCAAAATTTTTTACTACCAGTTCTGTGAGCATGGCTTGGTAGGTGTGGCCATGGCTTTTTTTTGCAGCCCCCACCCATTTTTGGGAGCTTCTTAGCCCCAGAGGAGCCTTTGGGGGGGGCATTTTTGCTCCCCTAAGGCTCCTCTGGGGCTCTGGAAAAAAAGGAGCAGAGCATGGGATGGCACGCAGCACCCTTCCAAGCTCCATTTTGGCAGCTTTCTAGCTTCAGAGAAGCCTCTTCCAAGCTCCATTTTGGCAGCTTTCTAGCTTCAGAGAAGCCTCTGAGGGGTGTTTTTGCTCCCCAAAGGCTCCTCTGGGGCTCTGGAAGGCAAAAAATGGAGGGCCTGAGCTCCTCCCTCCATTTTTTGCCTTCCAGGGCCTCAGCAAGGCATAGCTGATCTTATGTACAGCTGATTATTGGGAGGGAAAGAAAAGAAAGAAATACTTTAGGTGAATGTCAGCAGGTGGGTGGGGTGAGCGAGCATCGGGTGGGAGGGCGACCGGATTTGGGGGGGGGTGTCCAGCCAGAACTTACTACCGGTTTGGTGACCCATGCCAAATTCTTGCTACTGGTTCACCCGATCCGGTGCAAAATGATTGAATACCACTACTGATGCACATGCTTAGGGAGCATCGGGGCCCACATGCATTGCATTCTGGGTGCTGGCAGGTCCAAGCACACATGCAATTTTCAGCACAAGAACCCAAAAAGGTTAGTCACTACTGTCATAGGCCCTTTATTTGCTTTGTAGCTTGTTTGTTTCTCACAATAGGATTAACAAACACATCTTTTTAAAACATCAAATGAAAAGGAAAACAAGTGGGTGCTAAGGAAAGAATTGCTAGATACTGTAATGTCCAGAAACATTTATTTTTTGGTTCTATTGCTGCTTTCAATAATGAATTGCAATACTTGTAGTTTATACAAGTAAGGTATTATTATGCTATTTATCCTGAAAAGTATAAATATATGGGAATTTTTTTTGAAAAAAAGAACAAAAATATCTTCTTTTTTAAAAAGAAAACCTCTATGTTTCTGGCCAGCTGAGTTATTGCATAATACTTATTTTCAGGAATTATGAAATGTCTGAGATCTGAAGTCTTTCAGTAGCAAATGCTTTTTTTACTTGTTGTAATAACCCCTTGGATTCTGGGACAGAAAATGGATGGATAGAAAGACAAAAAATGTTAATAGAACATAATCATATTCTTTCAGAATTTTGCTTAAAGATTTAGTTGCAGACCGATGCATACTGCAAATTATTTCCTTATGTCTCCTGTACTCTGTGAGGCTTTCAGGCAAAATATATTTTGTTCAGAGGAAATGGAGAACTCAATTCACAGGAGTTGTATAAAGACAATGGAAGTTTGGCTGACAGATTAACCTGGCTTCATGCTGTGTCCCATGATAACTTGGTTTTGTGTACAAATTCAATAAAACCCCATTCACATAGTTTTCCTTTAACTTCTGCCATTTTAAGCCAACTATTTCCAAATTTCTGAATTAATCTATCATGTCACTCACTCATGCCCCTGACCATTATTTTTGTAATACTGCTTTACAGACAGGCATTAGAAATGAAAACATATATAAAATTACACAACATAAAATGAACCAGATGATAAAAACCGTAATCCACCGGGATTGTTTTTAGAATAGTCAAAACATTTCTTAGGCACAGTGTTGTCCTTGTCAGTTCATTTAAATTTATATGGGATAAAAAATGAAAGTAACTCATTATTACATAGTAACATTTGAAAGGCAATCGTCTGAAATACAGTGTGGTTTCTTTTTCTACATTTTTAAAGCTCTTGTTGTGAACAAAAGGATCCTCTTTGAATAGCTATACTTTATATCCCAAACCAGAGATAAATTAATAGAATAAAGGATAAAAATGGAAAGTTAGACTGGTGAGAGTTAGACAAAGGCATTCTAAAATATTTTTCATTGCTAATCTGTTTCAGTTTAAAAGGGGATGTATGTTTTACAAAATCTAAAATTGTGTAAACTGCACAGAGAATAGAAAGGGATGGACAAAAAGCTTGTCTTCTGCAAAGGTAAAATCCCAGATCAATAAGAGTCCATTTGGCAAGCTAGTATTAATATGACTGTGGATTTATATTCTCATCTGTTTGTGTTTTATTTCAGTCAGTGAAATCATGATCTCACATTCCTGAACTATCTCAGAGGAGCTAAATACCTTAGAACTAAATAATGTATTCTTTCAAATGTCTTTATATATAATTCCCAGCACAACAGTGACCCAAATAAATGTTCAAGGCTACAGTCCTATACCTGAAACTATTGACAGTATGCTATTGAAACATTTTAATAGCAATATACTCATTTTGATCTCCTGAACAAGATTATGGGCAATAACACTTTGGAATATATTGTGGGGAAAAGTGTTCTGCCTTTTCCTCATCAAAGTCCCAAAGCTTATATTCACAGCAGCCAAATAAAAGGGTGTATAGTTGGAAAGAAAAAAGTCTGGCGCATCAGTGTTCCAGTGGAATCAATATTACTTAAGCCTTTAAAACTGTATCTGAATCCATCTTGTTCTGAACCAAGATGTAAACTGACCTAGATTTCTTTCCCCTATAATAATAGGGGAAATATGAAACTTCTATTCATTTCCATTATTGCTGTTTCTCTTATGCATCAGAAAGGCATTAGTCACTGGAAAAGATTTATATGTGAGAATAATGTGGAATAACATGGAAGACTAATGCTATGGATATACTCAGGGGTAGACTTCAATAATTTTAGCAATGGACAGATCTGGTTGCTTGTCCATTGTGTCAGAGTGGAATCCATGATTGTGCGTACTTTTACTTCATGCTCGCTTGTTGGAGGGTCCCAATTGGGACTGGAACCCCCCTGGAGGGGTAGTGAAGAAAAGGGGGAATCACTTGGAGGGTTGAGGGGAGCCACACCTCTCCTCCCTGACAAGATAAACCCGCTCCAAAGACAAGTTGCAGCGGTGGTCAAAAATGGCCACCACGAAGATGGGAAGCAGTCCAGAAAACTAACCGCTGGAGTGGTAAAGTTGTGAGTGAAATGGGAATCAGGCAAAATACATGAACATTAAGCTACCCTGGAACTGAAAAACAAAGAACTATTGTAGATGAAAGTGTATAGAAGTGGTGATCAGAGAGAGAGAGAGAGGGAAATTGGAACTTATAAAACTGGCTTGAATTTTGAAACAAATTAATTTGGAGGTGAAAATTCAGAGGAAAATATTTGATCACAAAAGGCTTGGATATTAAATTGAATAATTATTAGACTTTTGGCACTAAATAGGCAGAAGTAAGTTCTGGAATTAAATGTGTTGAAAAGAAATAATAGCTAATAAGTGGAATTAGTTAAATTAATAAAAATATTTTTAAAAAGGGTAAAGTGAAAGAAAGAGTGGAATGTGAAAATAGAACTGAGAGCGCCACCTAATGGTACAGGAAAAATGTCAGTGACTCTTTAAAAAGTGTTTGGCCTTTTTAAAATTGGAACTTGGAACTTAAAAGAAAAGAAGAGGAACTCCATCATAATAAAATAAAAACTCTGAAAAGTAAAATTCTAGAATATTATATTATATTATAGAATATAATAAGGGGAAAGATATTTGAAGAAATTGCTGAAAACAAAGACTTATGGACATTGATAGATGAAATAAAATATAAAAGACACTGGTTGAAACAACTTACTGGACATTTGGATTGGATATAATTATCAAGGAAGTGGTGGGGGGAAAGGAGCAGCATACAAAATGGGAGAATTATTTCCAGAAATGAGACTGGATCTACAAGATATGAAGGAAAGGATGAAAGTAAGCTTGGAAATGTGCAGCAATATACTACAAAATCTAGAAATGGCTATTCAGATTGAAGAAGAACAAAGAGAACCAGAGTGGGAGGAATTAAATAAAGAAAAGATCAAGTGGAACAATGACCATTTAAACAAGGGAAAAAAAATTAAAGTCAAAAAATTGTGGTTTGATGTGATAATGAAAGGGGGAATGGTTCGGAAAATTAAACAAAGGAAAGAGAAAAAGCAGAAGAGGGCATTACAGAAGAAAGATTGAGAGAGGGAGGGGGATAAAATATACAACTGGAATGAGAAATGGAATGAAATAATAATGGGAAAAAGGGGAGTTAAGAGAAAGGACCAGAAAATAAAGAGAAGCAGGAAGCAAACAAGAATGAAAAGAAATTACATAGTTAGGAGGATGAGAGACAATGGGTAAAAGAAGGATAGGGAAGAAGATTTTGCAAGGTAATGTGTTGTGATATATAAAAATAAGGATCTGAAAATAGATAAGATTGGAACTGATATTTCCTTTTTTTTTCTTTCCTTTTTCCTTTTTAAGGATTATTGTTATACTAGATATAGGATTTATTGAAATAGATATGGAAATGGGAATTCATTATAAGAATATTAATTGACAATTAGCGATATATAAAATTAAAATGAATTATGAGAATTGTAATGGAAAGTTTACTTCCTATAATTAATTGAATAGATTAATATTTTTGCAAAATATAGATGATTTATAAGGCGATTGAGAAAAAGAATACCATACGGAATCTGACTTAAAATATATGTGTATGTGATATGGAAAATATTGTTATTAATGTAGAAAAAGGTAATTATAATGAATTAAAGGGAATAAATGGAGGGAAAGTACAAGGTAAATAGATGGTAAGCTCAAATTGACAAATAAAGGGGACAATTTTTTGAACGAATAGAATAAGGATGAAGTTATTGAATAATAAATGGAATAACAGTATGTGATAAAATTGCAAATGTGACAGATAAAAGTAATTTGTGTAATGAATATAGAAATGAAATAAGAATCTTAGATAATATTGTAAAACAAGGTATGAGAATATTTTAAGAAAAATGAAATAAGATATGAACTGAAATTGGATAAAATAAGTTTAATAAATTTAATATTTGAGAATATTTAAAAGAAAATAGAATAAATAATAACGTGATATGGAATTGAACAAGAAAGATGAATATAACTATGGTCATGTTTGTATTGAAATGTAAAAGCCTGAAACCACACTGCTCACCAAATATATAAAATATAAAAACAAAAGAAGAAATTGAATAATGAATTACTATGTATGTTTAGATAAATGGTAACTGGCATTAGAAGAAAGTTCTGGAGTATTGGATAATTAAATAATGAAGGATTGTAATTTAATACAAATATGGGTATTAATATTAGAATTATATAAGTTTGATGAATGTAAGAGATAAGATTAATGTTGTTATTTTTGTTTGCACCAAAATGCATGATGCTGAGGTATTATCTGCCTGGTTGCTGGGTAAGTATGGTCATGTGGGCATGGCCTAGTCAGCCTCTGCACCATGCTGGGGGGCCTCTGGAGGCTTTTCTCGAGCCTCCGGGAGGGTGAAAATAGCCTCCCTGTGTTCTGGAGGCTCTCTGGAAGCTGGAAAAGGCCCATTTCTGGCCTTCCTATACTTCTGGGAGGTTCCTTTTTCACCTTTTTCCTTTTTCACCTTGCCCAAGCCTCCGTGCCACCCTGCACTTACCTGCATTCAAAACAGGCCGCATGGGGACTCCTGGGAAGGGTGTGGTGGGCTGGGCTGGGCCAGCAAGGAGTGGGATTTGTGGGTTCTCTGAACTGCACAGAATCTTAGCTAGCGGCTCTCCCCAACCCCTGCGAACCCTCAGCAGCCCATCCCTGGATATGCTTCTCTTCCTGATTACTTTGCATTTCAAATGGTTGTTTTAAAAAATGAGCACTTTGTGCACTGCTTGTATAACATTTGGTTATATAACCACTGATTTAAAACATTTAATTTAAAAAAGTTACACAATAGTAGTTTTAGGTTCAGTAATTTCCAGTGTTACTGGAAATGCTAGAATTTTATCATAATAATCTGACTCAAAATGGAAATTTATTGGAGTCAAAAAGATAAATAACCTTCACCAGGAACACTGTGCTTGAAGAAGGTCATGAGCCTGCTAATAAGCTCATGATAATTAAATCAAATGTCTGCATTTAGATTTAACAAGAACCCTAATTATTTGAGGTATAAAGAGACATGAGCATAAGGCAAAATATTCACACACACACACACAGAGTCACACTCACACATAAACAAACACAGATAAAGCAAATATAAACAACTGTTCAAATGCCAGATTTATGAGATATGAAAAAAAATCAGACAAAGATATATCATTTCAGATTTTTTTCAATTTGGATTACTGTAACCAAACATCATGATCATGATCATCGCAATCATCATCATCATGATCATCATCATCACCACAAATAACTGCATGATAATGTAGCAACAATGATATTGTAAGATTTGCAAAAAATAATATTTCCCTGCATGTAGGAACTAATGGGACCATACAACTGAAGAAGTTATAGAAAATGAAGAAGCTAAAGTGCTCTGGGACTAAAGTCTAAAGTTCAAACAGACAGGTACCTGCTGCATAACGCCTCAGGTTTAACAGTTGTTGATAAGAAAGACAGAAAATTTGAATAGAGTACCTGGACATAGCAGAATAGAAGACAAAGAATTGTACAAGATAAAAAAATACAAAGATCTACAAAAAGAAACAGAATGATTGTGGCTAAAGGAAGCAAAGGTTGTAAAAATAGTAATAAGCACATTAGGTACAATTCCAAAACAACAGAAATATCCCTTGAAACCATTGGCATTGAGAAAACTACCATGAGTCAATTGTAAAAGATATCTTTACTTGGAACAGCTTACATCCTGGGATGATATCTTTAATACCATTAAACATATATCTGCCTATTCCAGGTCCTTGGAAATGATTCGATAGTTGGATAAAAATGCCAAATAAGTTTGAATATCTGGTTGACTGTGCAATGCACTATAATAATAAAGTTTAATTTCTAAAATCTCTTCATGACATGATAGATAAATTAAAAAGAAAAAAATATGTCTTGTCCATGAAATTGTCTTGAAAATGTACAATCATGCCTGCGACTTTGTAAATCTTCATTTGATTAAAGACCAATATATGTAAATATTCAGCATGAATTTTTCATGCTCATGCATTTCATTTATCTTTTTATTACAGTTATTCATGGTGGCAATTTTCATCAAATAATTAGGAAAAATTGAATAAAATAAGAACATTTTTTTCTTTGTGATATTTTTGAAACATCCAATGGTAGCACCTAACTTCCAAGTCTTATGTGATTGTTCCCGGGGATATTTAGGCAAGAAGGATTTTGTTATGATGTAACATCCACAGCAACAATAATATACAGACATTGCCTTCAATGTATTAATACTGACCAGCATAGGCATCTGGTACAAGTTACAATAATGTCATGGCACATGCAACATCACTCTTCACCTCTCCCCCCACAGTCCCTGAAATAATGGATGTTAAACCAAGCTGTGTTTTAAAGATGGTTTGCTGAATAAATGACACTTGTTAGTTCAGTCATTCATTTATATTTGAATGTTCCATTCATTCAAACATTCATTGTGTAAGCAACGGCTTACAAATTGCAATGGCTGCTATTTACTATGTCACATTGAGCCAAAAAACAAAGTGTAGTATAGCGTAGCATTTTATGAATCCAGCTACAGTTTCATCTGCCACTCAAGCTGCAAAATGATAGTGAGTCAGATTTTACTTGCTGACCCAATTATTTCCGCCCCCAGGTTTAGCCTCATCTGAACCTAAGGAATCTAACTTTTAAGTTAATACGTGTTAGTCTACTGCACATGCCTCTTTCCAGGCTATAAGGAAATTTTCCATCTGTTTGTTTCCATTTACCAGAGAAAAGAAATTAAGGAAATTTCCAGGCGCTCTTTTCATCCAGCCAGCGGCCAACAATATCAGAAAATTCAATCAAGCCAGTAAAGAAATTCAAAGCACAACCTGAAAGTATAATGTAATGTTTGGAAGAGTCAAGTCTCTGCAGATACTTTCCCTCTCCACCCCCTGCTAAGCTATGCACTTTTGTCTGAGTAGATATATGATACTCTGGGAACATCTTGCACTTTGTAAAGATGCCAATTTTTTTTCACTACTGTTTATGAATAAGATGGAGATTATCTTAATAATATTTAAATCATAAACATTGCAGATATGATTTAAATATTGCTAAAATTATGTAAGTGATACTCTTTGAGAATCTATGAAAGCTTATATTGTTGTCAACAATGCTAAGGCTCCATTGCACGAATCAACACTTGTTTAAAACACTTAAATGAGTATGGTCATCTGGCTTTCTTCATTGAACAGGTACTAGGCTGCATAGTGGGGGGAAATCCATGATGGGAAAGTGATATTGTATTTTCTGTTTCTAGTTTCTGTACCTTATTTTCTTCTGCAAGTATAACCAGACTAAAGGTAAAGCTAAAGTTTTCCCTCATACATACATACTAGTCATTCCTGACTGTAGGGGGCAGTGCTTATCTCCGTAACAAAGCCGAAGAGCCAGCACTGTCCGAAGACCTCTCTGTGGTCATGTGGCCAACATGACTAAAAGCCGAAGACGCATGGAATGCTGTTACCATACCACCAAAGTGGTCTCTATTTTTCTACTTGCATTTTTACATGTTTTCAAACTGCTAGGTTGGCAGAAGCTGGGACAAGTAATGGGAGCTCACTCCGTTACGCAGTGCTAGGGATTCAAACCGCTGAACTGCCAATCTTTCTGATCAACAAGCTCAGTGTTTTAGCCACTGAGCCACTGCATCACTATAATCAGATTATAGCTGTACAAATAATACTTGCAGAACTTGGATCTATCATGTCCACATTAATATGTCACATTGTGCCTTTGTGCTATGCATAAGTGTATATATGTATATTGAATTTAAATGAAAAGTGATTCACTTGTCCCTTTGTTGAGTATGAACATATAGGAAACAATTATCTATCTATCTATCTATCTATCTATCTATCTATCTATCTATCTATCTATCTATCTATCTATCTATCTATCTATCTATCTATCTCTATCTAGTAGTGTGACAGTTCCTTTAACAAAACTGTTCTGGTTCTGGAAAATTACAGATATAAAGCAATCACTGTTTTAGTCAAGTTATTTCATATCGACAAGAGGTTTGTGAAAGCTAATGAGCTCTGACGAAAAACAATCATCATAAATCAAGAGTCAAAATCTTCAGGCCAACTCAGGTAAAATCTTCAAGTGCTGCTGCTGGGTACCTCTCAAAACTTTGAGGAACACCAGACATGAGGCTTCAGACACATCAAAAAGAGGTATTAGAAAAAGTTCAAAGGTTACATACTGCTAGCTATAGTTAAAAGTAGAATAATATTAAAACATTCCTGGCTTTCCATGGGAAAATGTCTTTTCATAAAAATAATTAAAAAGAAAGCTTAACTTCAAAGCAGCTAGCAGCTAGGTAACTAAAATTGCTTAATAAAACTAGAGTAATTTGATATTTCTTGTGAGATAACAAAGCATGGGACAGGTTAGATAATGAAAAAAACATAGCTTAGTTCGACCTAAGACTAAATTCTGCAATACATAAACACAATCATGGAATACATAAATACTGACAAAGAGTATATTTAGAAGCTGCAGGACCTTCTATTCTAGCCAGTAATGATTCAACTGCATAGAACTATAGACAAATTACCACATTTGGGAAGATTTGTGAAGTTGAAGTAACAAGTCACTGCTTTGTTGCTGGGGAATAACTTCTCAGTGGAGGTCAGACTACCTTTGTCTTTGATGATATTTTGAACATTGTTAAATATGTTCTTTAAATATGTTATTTAACAATATAACATTGTTAAATAACCATTTTGGAAGGTTTTCCCCTGAGATTTTTAAGATGCCAATTTTTTAATTGTTTTCTTTTATATGTTCCTTTTTGGTGAATTATTTGATTATTGCCATGTGACAAGTTCCTTTTGGGTTTTAAACATGACTGTGGATCTTTAAATTGTTTCTTTTTATATTCCATGTAAGTTTCCAAGATTCATTTTCATTGCACAAGATAGAAATGAGCTTAACACATGCATGCATTTATACATACATATATAGAAGTATGCAGTTCTAATTAAATAAACTGTTAAGGTTATGTAAGTTAACACATAAATGATGGTTACCCAGTACCCAACTTGTTCTTATTTAAGTTCCAGTTCATCTGAGCTAAACCTTATTCTATGATTAAATCAGTATCTACATTAAAGAAGATTAAACATTGTATAGAAAGAATTAGGGCAGTTTATTTCTGATTTAATAACTTTGTCTTCTTTTATTTGGAGCCCTCAAACAATCTGGAATTTCAGTTTCCAAAATTTCAGTTTCCATTCTGGTATGTATTTCTACAGTTGCAGTTCCGAAATATCTGACAGTATCAGATACTTTGCAAGGCTGTAATTATCATCAATCAAATAATATTTCAGAAGATTTTATTCATAGAGTTCAAGAAAGAGCTTGGGAATTTATAAGTGCTATTATGTTTGGGGAAAAGAATACATGCATGATTTGAGAAACAGTTTGTCCAGTCACAAACCGTTAAAGGAAATGTGGTGATGACATGTTTTGAGGAGTAAAAATATCTGACTTTGAGAACTCAAAAGCTCTGGTTTCAGGAAGGAAGCATTTTGCAACTTCTATATGGACAGAGGTCTCCCCACCTCAACAATCAGAAATGATTGTTTTTGTATTAGTCTACAACTTGGTTTCATTTGGAGGATAAAAATGTTCACATTGAAAAGGTCATCTATCATGATTTGTCTACTCCAATCCTCCCAATTAAAAATAGCAAGAGAAGAAAATGACACATTGGATCAGCAGGTTGAGTTTACTGCTAACAGGCTTCATTACACAGAATAGGTGAAGATGAAAGAAGAATTCAAATGTATGGTGCATATAAACAGTCTTTCTAGGTGTAATCAACATGTGTATCAACATGTGTAGCTTTCCACTTAATTATAACAATTCACAAAATAATTTTTTTTGGTACTGTAATTGGTAATTCATTTATCTGCTGCAGTTTAATAGTTAAACTAAGTCTAGCAGTCTGAGTTGCTAAAATCTGGATAACAGAAAAAAGGAACAATAAACTTTAATTCTTCGTTGCTGTCAAAGTGTCACCTGGATTTTTGTAGCACCTCATATTTTCCTTTATGAATTTTGCAACGGAGAGGTTTCACAACCACAAAATAAGTTTTTAATAATAAGTCTATGAAAGGAAAAATTCAAAGAAATTATAACACAGTTGGATTCTGATTTATTTATGAAACATGATTTAGAATTGCAACTTCTGCCCTACCCTCCATTCCTATAGATATGTGTACTTCACCCCTAAGAATCCCTGGACTGAATTACTATAAATCAAACATCTGAAGAGCAACCAGTCTGGAGAACATTGATATAATATAGCATTATGAATGTGTGGAAATTATTATTAAGACTAACTATATTTTGGAGTGATGTATGAACCTTTCCAGGAAATAGGAAAGATTTATGTGTATATGTGAAAGCTGAAAAGATGAATATGCATGTCCTCATCTTGTTCTGGTAATATTCACTAAAGACTCATGACTTTGTAGAAATAGAAAATACATAGAAAATAAAAATGATTGGTAGACAATAGTCAATTCTTTGTTGGAAGAGTATCCATCTTCTGGAAAAAAAAAGATATAAGTAAATTGATTGGCTAAGAAAATCTTGGGGGACAGATGGGAAGAAGTACCTCACCAATAAATGGAATTGTAGAAGATACTGCATTCAGCTGTGGGATAGATTTATGGCCCACAATTTGGTAGATCTTTAATCTAAGTAACTGTTCTCATTGGACCAGAGGAGAAGGCAGCTTGGAAACGAGAACTGAAAGAAGGAAGTGCTTATTACTTATGATTATAAAATATTGTAATATTGTTATCCATTGTCTTCAAATCCTATTTGTAAGTTGAAATATGGGGCAGAGAGAGAATATCTCCACATTTTATCCTCATGGGAAGAATATTTTGGGATAAATTGGAGAGAGAGAGACAGGATCCAAATTCACTTAGCAAGCTCTGTGATTTCTGACATCTTAAATACTACACCATCACTTGAAAAGTCACAAGAGTTATGTGACAATTATGATACAAACATCCCAAAGTCTTGGTTGTAACAGAGTAGTAATTCATATTAAAATAATGCTTTAACCATTGCTTTTAGTTGCATAAATATCCTTCTTGGCTGCATGATACATGGTGTCAAGAATACAATTTATGATACTTGGTGGAAGTTAAACAAACAGAGCTTTTTGTTGTTGTTAATAGGATAGCTAACAATATTTAATTAAAAAAGGCAGGATACGTATGGGATCGTTGTTCTTTTAGAATGTTCTGGGATAAAGAAAATCTATGAGAAAGCCATTCCCAAAGTTTTGCCTTTTTCAAAATAAGCATAGTTACAAACAAGACTTAAATATAAAAAAAACTATTGCATATCCTGTATATTGCATAATCCATGCCTTGTGCAAATAGAGGTAGTCCTTACAACAGTTCATTTAGTGACTGTTCAAAGTTACAACAGCATTGAAAAATGTGACTTATCACTGTTTTTCACAGCTATGGCTTTGCAACATTCCCATCATCACATGATCAAAATTCAGATTTTAGGCAATTGGTTCATTTTTATGACCGTTGCTGTGTGCCAAGGTCATGTGATCACCTTTTATGAACTCCTCACAAGAAAAATCAATGGGGAAGCCAGATTCACTTAACAACCAGATTACTAATTTATCAACTGCAGTGATTCATTTAACTGTGGCAAGAAAGGTCATAAAATGGGGCAAAACTCACTTAACAAATGTTTTATTTAACATCAGAAATTTTGGGTTCAATTGTGGTCAGAAAACAAGGACTATCTGTAATACGCAGAAGCACATATATTGGGATGTAGGCTTTCATTATGCTAAAGTATGTGTGATTGCCTGGGGCTTGGCACAAAGGCAACACAATCTTATAAGTAAGAAGAGTCCCTTCAATAACCTTCCCTTCAACTTTGCCCCCAATGTCCAGGTTACCTTCGGCTGGAGAAAAAACTCTCTCAAGAACAGTCTTTAAGTGGAAGAAATTCAGTCTGAAAACTAAGTACATACAAACTGTAAATAAAAATCTACACAAACCACGCTGCAGTAATTAATTTGACAGGACAGAAGAAGGAATTGCAGATTTGAAAGGCCATCAAAATGCACACAGTTGGGAAGACACCAGGAACCCAGATAAGCCTTGATAATACCAGATAATTCACGATTTGCTCTCAACAGTTTGCTGTGCACAACTTCCCTTTTTAAACGCTGTGTTCCGAGCTGTAGCTAATGAAGGGAATCAGGGCTCTTTCCTCCCCCATAAGACACACAACTCATGTTGCTCCCTTCTCCGCTCTTCCCTACCTGCCCCAGGATGAAGAGGGGTGAGCCTGGATCTTTCTCTGAATTCCCTCTCCCTTGCTCTACCTCTCCCCTGCTCTGCCCAACCGGCCTTTGCCCTTCTCCAGTTTCTTCCACAACCAACAGAGCCACACTCCCACTCCTGTCAGCTGCTCAACCTCCCCATCTGAATCAGATTCTGACAGGGGCACGACAGGATGCTTCAAGATTATTTGATATTTTGGGATGATAAATGTATCTACTTTTTGAGATTAAATTAAAGAACTATCAGCTAACTTTTTGAAAAAGAAATCACACTGAAAAGAATATAAAATAACAGATTCTGAATTGAATTTTTCATGGGAAAGGAAGCAATGAATGGTCTAAATAGCTACATAAGTTACTCTAATAGCTCTAATAGCTAAATAGCTACATAAGCCACTCTAATTTTAAAGTTATTGTTGTTCAATCACAAAGTTGTGTCCAAGTCTTTGTGATCCTATGGACAGTAGCACACCAGGCCCTCCTCTCCTATTTCCCATAATTAGAAAAGATACCAACCTATATTGCCAGTTTAGTATTGCAGAGAGGAACTTATATATTCTCAAGGTCTTTGAAATGCAGATAAATCAAAATAAAATATATTTCACAGCGCATATTTTCAAAACATGAATGTAAATTAGCCTTTAGAAGGCATGTTTAATAGAATATATTTAGATCTGCACATTCAGGGAACAATTCAGACAAAGTGACTTGAACCAGACATAAACAGAACATGTTTATTAAATCTTTTTTTCAGGCTTCTTCACATGCCTGGGCAAGGGTGTGAATAATTTTTTAAAAATTAAAAATAATATAACACTTAAATTAGTGCAGTTTCTTTCAGTCCCAATAAAAAACCTGAAAAAGTAAGGGTTCCTTTAACAACAGCAGAATAGTAGTTCACATTAGATACAAATAATTTCTTTCAAAACATTTTGAAGCCTCTTCCATCTTAACATTGATACCCAGAACACCTATAAGGTAAATTAACCATATAAGAAGCTGAAAAAGACATGATCCAAAAGGGAGGGGTAGGTGATTGAAAAGAAAACTTAATTATTTCAATTTTGAATGTTTTATCATTACTGTAATGGTTGAAAAATAGTGAAAAGAAGAGGGTGGAAACATCACAGAAAACAGTGGGAACTGCCAGGATTTTCACAAAGTTAGTTACTAAGATTTATCAGTATTGCCAGAGGTGGTGTTCAGCAGGTTCTGACCGGTAGTGGAAATTTTGAATAGTTTGGAGAACCGGCAAATACCACCTCTGACTGGACCTGTACCTTCTACTATCTGCCTCCTGAATCCCAGCTGATCGGCTGGGTCTTCTTTTGTTGCCCTGCACAGGAGAACGGAGCTGGAAAGCAGATTAGTGGGTCGAGAGCGAATGGGATTTTGCAGTAACCTCTCCCCAGGAGCGGGAAGAAAATGGAGATTTTGCAGTATCCTTCTCCTGCCATGCCTACCAAGCCACTCCCACCAAGCCATACCATGCCATGCCACACCCACCAGGCCATGCCCACAGCACCGGGAGTAAAAATGTTTGAATCCCACCACTGAGTATTGCCTTGATCTTTCTTTATAGGTGATAATTTCTAGCCTGGACGTTTGAATATTAATCTCTGTTCATTATGTTTAAAATCAAGACAACTTACTTTTTACTCATGACTGCAGTTTCCTTGTTAGGCCTTTTTAAGAAAGAGGCAGTTTCTCTTTCATTGTCTTTTGGGTTGAAGAGACCGGATGCACTTCTTTCAGAGGCCTATTCAAATTGAAGTGTTCATATCTGCCAGGCAGCCGAAAGTAAGATATTGACAGTTTCTTTGACTCTGAGCAGAAAGGCTATGGACTATGACATGGAAAATCTGTATGTTCCTTTTCTCTTTTCAGTGTCAAAAGGCAGACTTACAGACAAGGCTTCTAAATGCAAGTACAAAGTCAGGAAGCCCATTATATCAGTACTGATCCCTGAGTGGAGGAGAATGGACCTTCTGGTATGTGGTGTCAGAGATCTTTTAAGCTTCTTGAAGATTGGGCTTGGCAGGCAATTGCTTTGGTATCACGGCAGACAAGGGCTATTTACTGAAGGCTTGTAAAAGGCCTATTGGCAATACTTGAACATAGCATGTTAAACAAAGTACGTGTTTAAAATTTGTCATATGCCATCACATAGGTTCCTGAGGATTTATTAGTCCACTAGTATTTGAGTGACTTTTGATTCTAGGAAAGTTTATCACCAATCAGATTGGGATTGGCATTTTGAAATTCTCAATGTATTTGGGTAATTTCATTACTTAAACTTGCAGACATTAACAGTAATAGTGTATGTGGAATATAACTCTCAGTAATGCATGAAGGAGTGAATGTCCTTGTCTAAAGCAACATGCAGACTACTATCTGAGTCTACAGGCATGGAATGAATCCATAATTTTTAGGTGCTATGAAATTCATGTCCCAAATGAACAGGACAATTTCTTCCATGGTAGAATTAGTCATGCTCAGCTATGTTTTTTTGTGATACACTGGCAGCTGATTTGTTGCTCACATTTTTCAAAACAATATTCACATTTGAAATGTGACAAAAATTAAAACTCTCAAAATTAAAAAAATAAAAACTCTCAAAATGTTACAAGAGAGTAATACATGGCCATATCTTCAGACTGCAGTACATGCTATACCAAAAAGTAGAATGAAATATCAAGCTTATGAAAGCAGAGAAGAAAATGGAAATTGTTTGTTCTCTTATAGTTAATGGAATTCAAATACAATTTGTGGATTTAGGAAACAGATGTACTTTTATTGTCACAGTTAAAAGTTTGTATGTATTAAATAAACAGTTTAAACTAGCATTAAAATAATTAAAATAAGCCGTTTAAAAATTAGAATTAAAATCATTAAATTGTTTTGTTTAATGTTACTGGGGTGGGATGGACAAGAAAAATCAGTGCCAATAGAAAAGGGATTTGGGAACAATAAACATGCATTTCCCCCTTTTCCTGCTAACATTACTTTAAAAGGTCACACTTGGTAACAATTTCATACCTGTGTCCTTGAGGATGACTGTTTAGCTTAGAGATGGCTAAGCTAAGCTAGGTAAACATGTATTACTTACTTTCAAAAATTGCTTACTCCTTTAAAGGGTGATGGGTCAATAAAAGGTAAAATCCTATGTGTTAGTTTTTACAAGAATGGAATACTTAAATTATCTTTCAAATTCCATTGTTATCTGCCTTATTGTCCTTTTGGCTTTCACTACCATAAAATCAGAAGGAATTGCTTCTCCAAACAGCATGTAAATGACAGGCATCAGTAGTTGCATAGTTTATGTAATAATAAATCAACAAGAGGCCTAAGAAACTCAGCCTCATTAACTTTGTCATTGACAAGCCTGCCTCTGTCAGCTTGCTCTTTCAAATACTTTGAAAGAATAGAAAGCACTTTGAAAGAATAGAAGGCTATTGGTATATATGTTCTATGAAGAATGTTTTAAAGTCTGTTTTACTCATTATAGGCAAATGGTCTATTCTCTCTGCACCATTGTAACATCCTTAGAGTGCCAGAAGATGAAGATGTTCTTCCTCCACCCTTTGTTACTTTTTCAAGGTCATTACTGGCATCACTGGCAAATCTATCCTAAAATACTTGGGAAACATTATGATATGGAAGGATATGCTTGATTATGTACCTTGAATTATCAGAAACACAATATTCTACTGAAATTGACAATTACTGCAGTGTGTGTGTATGTATGCATTTAATATTTTCATGAACAATAATTGGATCACTCAAATAGAGAATTAGATTTTTTTATGAGTTCTCTGTTTGCTCCTGCATGCATTTGAAATATACCTCTACAGAAATCCACTTTCTCTAAAGAATTCTGCAATTCAAATTTTCATTGAGACTTTTTATCCCAATCACTCGACAGGAACACACAATGTCTGTTGAAATATGGGATTGATTGGATTTCTAACCTAATTATATTTTAAGATTGGGAATCTGATTGGGTGGTGTTTTTTGCATTGTCCGAGAGATAGCTTAAGGCAGATAGAATGTCGTACTGCAAAGGTCATAACATTTGTGTTTTATTTATGTCAGCAGAAGACAACAATTTACAATAACTGATTTGAATTGGAAAGTAAAATGCTAATTTATGGTTGTGTTTACACTTTTTTCCTAAGACCTTCTGCTAGACAATTTCATGATGCAATTGCATTCAATAATCACTGAGAGAATCTAGCCAGTTTATGTCATAATCTTTCAACTTCAATTTTCAGATCTTATTACTTTGTAATATTTGTCTTCTCTATCACCTGATTTTTCCACATTAATTATGCACACTTTTGTTTTTTCAACCAAAATTAAATCTGATGTGTTATGAGCCAAGACTTTATCAAATTGTATTGAAAACCCTACAATATTTTACTCTAGTCATCCCCAAGGTCATGAGATCAAAATTTAGTCACTTGGCAACTGACTCATATTTAGGACAGTTGCAGTGTCCCAGGGTCAAGTGATCATCTTTTGCGACCTTCTGACAAGCAAAGCCAATAAAGAAGCCAGATTCACTGAATAATTGTGTTAATAAATTAACAATTGCTGTGATTTGCTTAATAGCTGTGTCAAGAAAAGTTGTAAAATGGGACAAAACTCACTTAACAAATGTCTCACTTAGCAATAAAAATTTTGAGCTCATTTTTGGTCGTAAGCCAAGGACTACTTATGCTTGTACCATTGAATAAAGCATATATCAAAATAGCCACAAATTTTCTGGCAATAAAAAGGATTCATCAAGGCATGTTCTTACAATTTAAAAATAAGTCCATGAAATCTAGAAGAAATAAGTCAGTTTGGCAACAAAGTATTAATAGATCTTACCAAAAACATGTTATTTTTATTTATCAGTGATATATATCTTATGCTGAATGGACTGACCAATTAGCTTTAATTAAATAAATATTGATACTTCAAAAAAAGATAGAAAAATGGAGTCTATTTCAGTCTTCATGTCTAAATCTGGTCATAAAATGATGGTTTAATACCATCATTTGAGAGAATATTTTTTTTATTTTAAAACTCTATATATAAAACAATACATAAACTATTTTTTCATGCTGTGTGAAATTTTCATGCTGTGTGATTGCATACTTTAATCTGCTGTATAAGTCTTTTCAGAGAATCATTGACATTATCAGTATTTCCTAATAGTAAGCAAGATGACAATTTAGAATGACATCAAGAATCAATCTGAATTAATTTTCTCTTTAATATTTCCCAAGGGAAATCTAAGCTGTATAATTACTACAAATGGTTGCAGAATGAGTGGCAGGAGATAGTGATATGAAGATCAGTCTAGTTCCATTCCAGAAGGGATAACATACCAATCTTATTATATCAAGCATAGTTTGGCAATTCAAATCCCACCAGGCTCAAGGTTGACTCAGCTTCCATCCTTCCAAGGTGAGTAAAATGAGGTCCGAGATTGTTGGGCGCAATATGCTGACTCTGTAAACCACTTAGAGCAGGCTGTAAAGCACTATAAAGTGGTATATAAGTCTAAGTGCTATTGTTATAAGAGCATTTTTAAAAATAATATCCTAAAATCAACATTTGTTGTCAAATTTTGTAAAGCATAGAAACAAGCATTGCCGACATTGGAATATTAGTTCCAGAAAACCTTCTTAACTTACCCTAATTTTCACTGCTCTATAGAAAGAAAAAAAAAAAAAAGGAAGACTCTTCCATTCGTACCTAGTCTCAAGGATATATTACAAAATATATGTCAAGCACAGGAAATGAGAATTCACGTGGTTCAAATGTATACAGGGTTATTACATTCTCTATAAGAATCTGAACTACTAACAGTCAAAGCAAATTGGCTTGAGATAAGAGACAACTCAAAGTGAGCTGGATTTAGATTGCTTATGAGTGTGAAGGGACTCATGACTGCTAATGTGCTTGGCCCCTCCCTTGGCTCATCTTGGGTCATCTTCTGCAATGCAATTGCTACTTTCAATATTAGATGTGTCCAATACTTGAAATATTTGCAGAAGTCATTTATCTTTCCAATTAAGTCTACTGTGGCTTGTAGATCTTTTAGTATTTTTCTTATGGCCTGGTTCCACTGCACTTACGGATGCAAAGAGGATGTAAAACATTAAAAAAAGCTTGCCATCCCTTGGAAAACGTGCTATGCATCCGTTGTGTAGTCATTGCATATGTGTTTCATGCGCTCTATCTGTCGAGCATCTGCCCACTGCGATTTCATCCGCACAAGAAGTTTTGAGCTGCACAAAATTTGTGAACAGATGAACTTTCCGCCATGTACGATGTAAATCCACGACATACGAGCAACAAACGTTCTATGTCCGTTTATCATCTGTTAAACGTCCACTGTATCCTCTCTGCATCCTCTGGGCATCCTCATAACTCACATCCACTGCAGCTGAAAACGGAAAGAGGGAGGAAACAAAAGGTACACGGAACGTCTACACAGCGTTAGTAGCATGGAAATAGAAAGGATGCGCAGTGAACGGTTTGCATCTGATATACATCCACGTGGCATCCCCTTTCTTTCCTTTAGGTGTACATGATGCATCCACTTCATCTGCTATGCGTCCGCTTCGAAATTATCCCCCGGAACCCCTTCGGAGGTGTCATCTGCTTTCATCCGCTAGGCTTCCTATGAACATCCGTTTAACATCCCCACGACATACTCCCCACATCCATTCTTTTCCGTTCTTTTCCATTCTGTTTATGCAAATTTTCACCAATTTTTGGAGTGGATGACAACAGATGGAGCCACCCCTGAAATTTTGCTTGTCCGCTCTGTCCTTTATGCATATGTTTTGTGTCCATCGGCCAGTGGGACCGGGCCTTAAGATGCTTCCAATTACCTGTAGTGCTTTTTACCTAAAAATGCTGGTGTAAAAAAGCATCAGAGAATATTAAAAAGAAAAGTATCAGCATTCTCTGAAAAATGAAAAAAAATGAAAAACTTAGGAATGAAAAAGCGACTGGAAAATGATGACAACTTGAAGGCTTAAAATATGCATGTAAGTTGCCTTCTTGGACTTATTCTCACTGTTAAATTTCAATGCACCCACTTTGAATCAACACAAGATAATCTCAGCATAAAATATTATTTGCTTTTTTCAATTCCTGTATATTATGTGTTGCATATGGCTCAGGTTTCTACCAAATAATTATCCTGATTTGAGAATCATTCCTTACACTAGAGTAATCATTTCTCCTTCAGTTTTGTTCCACTTGCCAAAGTGGTGGTGAAGATATATACCTATTAAGTCACTGAAACAGGAATGGAAGGCATGATTTTGCTTTGAGTTTTGAGATTCAGTGAAATATAAGAGGGAGGAGGAATTACAATCGGGCTTGCATGATTCTATTGTTAGAATCAAAGTCAGTAAGGTAGTTTTAGCTTTCCTGTAGATGAAACTATTGAATAAGGTAAATAAGCAAATAAGGAACAAAAGTCCAGTTCAACACCTTTATTATTTTAATAGATACTGCAATATGAAAAAACAATGCACAGAAATCCTGAACATTTGAATTTTGTTCCTACATTCCACTGGAGGAGTTTAATTCCATGCATGCATAAGAGCTAAACTCCTTTGGCAGGCAGCTTTTTCATCCACAGCCCAGTGATGAGAGGACTTATATTCAAGCTGAGGGCAGAGAAACTGTTCCATTCGAAAATAAGTTGCGCGAGACCGGGTTCCAACAACAACTCTTTTATTTAAACAAGTAAGGCAATGGTAACGGAACAACAGCCCAAGCCGCGGCAGCCCTTTTTGGATTGCGGCTTGCTCGTGGCTTGTGGACTCAATGCCAGTTCAGTATGTCCAGCGCGGGCGGTCTGCCATATCAGAATTGCGTTCTTCAAAATAGCCCAATTCGAGAATGGCAAATTCTTGGCCACATCAGATTAAGGCTTCTTGGAACCTCCAAGTTCCATATCAACACCCCTCCCCTTTCTGGTGTCGTCCAACGTGTAGCGAGCGTAGTCATGCGCAAGGAAGGCTGCGGGCTTTTTCAAGTCCCTGGTTGAGCCTGCGCAGCTTCAGTCTTCCAGCGTGTGTCCCTATCAGCTAGTTTGGAACGGGATCGCTTTCTCTCTGTACCTTCTCCATGGAACCTCCTGGAAGGGTAAGTCAGGCTATGCCCGAGCTCCATGCCTGAGTCTTCTCAGGGCGGTGAAATGGCTCCGCCGCTCCCTGCCTGGTTCGTTCGGCTGTTGGTTGAGCTGGGCTTGGACTGGTCTCCTTCCAGTAAGGCTCCACTTCGTTCTGCACTGCTCCTGGACTTCTCTTTTGGGTTCATCTTATCGTGAGTGCTCTTTTGATTTGTTTGGAGTCTTTGCTGTTGTGTTTGTTGTCGTGTTATGGTAGGTTCATCTCCTTTTTTTATTAGTGTATATTCGCCTCCTCCTCAGCTGTTCTTGGTTGTTTTATTATTTTGGGGCTGGTGTGGTGTTGTGTTCTAGGTTTGCGAGAAACGAAGGCTGTCGATGTGCCACTTCCATTCTCTTTCGCATTGTCTAATACTAGTCAGTAAGATCGGAGGGCCTGTTGATTTGGGGTGATTGGTTCATGGAAGCCATAACGGGTCCCCAAGGAAGCGTTTTTTGGCACACAACCAGGTGGCCGTATCTCGAATGTGCGGTATTTGCTGAGGAGTCAGGGGTTTATCCGCACGGTATAAGTGGGGTGCACTTATACAGTCTGTCGAAGGTGGGAATGCAATTTCCTACCATATAAAGTTCTGCTGGCTCTTTGTTGGTTGTGCTGCGCTAGGGGTAATATGTTCCATGGTTTAATAATCATTTTAGCTTTTCTTTGCACGTCCCCCTTGTCCATTCTTCTCTTAGGCCCTCCTTAGTGTACCAAAACCATGCATTCAGCCCTGCCATTTGGCAGTCAGATGCGGGCAGTGCGCTGGTCAAGGCATGTCGAATGCCCTGTGTAGCTAGATATGACTCAAATGCACAAAAACGGTAAACAGGGGCCATTGTCCGATCACCAATCATCAGGCAGTCCATGCAATGGTGAAAAGTTTGTCTAACTGCCTTTCAATCACTGCCTCGGTGGTAGAGGAAGCCATAATTATGACTTCTAACGCAGTTCGAGTAAGCAGTCACGAACTATCAAAAAGGTGTTGCCTTTTGTTGGCCCAGCAAAGTCAATATGGCAGTCTTGGACCATGGGCCCTGGGGAGTTTCCCATTCCCTGCACTGGTGCCTGTGGGGATAGGCTCAATTTTTGGCAGTCCGTGGGATGTTGCCACCCAATGTTCAATGTCTTTTGTCCAGCCCTGGGCCACCAGATGTAACTCCTGGCCAGGGCTCATCTTAATATGGCCCGGTGCCCCTCATGCAACATGCACAAAACATTTTCCTGTAAGTTTTTTCTAGGGATTACCACCTGTCACCCCACCCAATACGCTCTTTTCTCGAATAGACAATTCCCAGTTTGCTGGGTATCTCCTCACTC
>BHFT01056725.1:0-10167 GCA_004320025.1 Laticauda laticaudata
CCAACGGATGACAAGTGTTTTCCTCCATTTTACATCCTCTTTCCATCCGTTGGTGCAGTGTGACAGGGGCTTAAAGTAAAGGTAATCTTAAGTATGGTCTATAGGGGATATTTGGTTTTATTTAGCTGTGTTTTTTTGTTGGATTGTATTGATTGGAAAAATAAAATATAAAATGATTCACTGTGTTGTATAGTCAGATTATAGATATTTATCCATATGTAATTAAATTACATGTTTATCAAGAAGTGATATTTTATTTTGCAACAAGTTAAATCATATAATTTCTTTTATTATTAAAAAATATTTGAACTATTATGCTTGCAAAAAATGTTCACTGTCAAAACTCCAACATAATATAAATAGAATTCTATAGCAATAAGTTGACTTGAAAATAGCTGTTAAAAAAGTAAGAAAACTTGAACTTACAATAGCTCCTTTTATTCCTGGGACAAAGAACAACTGTTCAATATTGAAGGAAGTTGAAGTAATAGTTTGCTTTCATTTCTGTGAATAAATAAAATAAATTATATAATGAAAAGGTTAAATAAATTATGCAAGCATAAGAGTGAAATCATTGGGGATTAATAAACCTTCCTCAATGATGAAACAAAAGTTAAACAGGTTTTGGAGTTTTTATTCACTCCAAAGCACACACTACTGAGTATGAGGATATAGAAAATGTGTCTAATATTGCCTGTGTGTGTGTGTGTATGTATGTATATATGTATGTATATATGTATGTATGTATATATATATATTTGTCTTTTTAAGCTTTCGCGGGTACTTACATGTGTGCTGTTTAGCTTCCTTCGGGTATTATCCCACGTAATTGTAGTGCTATTAAAGTTGTAGCTTCGGGTTATTAATCCCACGTCATTGTAGTGCTGTTAAAGTTTGTAGCTACAACTTTAACAGCACTACAATGACGTGGGATAATATATATATATAATATATATTTGTGTTTTTCTTTTGGATGAACACAAAAATGCAGTAAAAAAAGCTGGAACACACTCCTCACTAGTCCAACACATGAAAACCACAGTCACAACATCAACTTCAATGGCACCAAAACCCTAGCTACTATAGAAAACCCCAGCCACAGAATCATCAGAGAAGCCATAGAGATTGAAAAAAGACCTGAAAGCATGAAATAGAAGAGATGATTCACACCAGACTGTCATCATTTGGAAGCCTGCACTCTCAAATAGAAAGATCTCCACACCACAAGCCAGGCAAACACCTGGGCACAAACAGACCTCTCTGATGCCTCCAGCTCAAACACCCCCGCACCCAGGCACCCAGATGAAACCTGCTTCCTAATAGATAACAGCCGTCCTTCACATGAAGCCAAGCTGCACTGAAAGCCTCCAATACAGGAACAGAGTGTTGCCAGCCAATCAAAGCCACAAAACAGACAGAAGAAACCAGAAACACCAATCACAAAACTCCAAGTCCAATAAACACAGACCAAGACTCCCAACCAAATCAGGATAGGCTAGCCTCAAATTTAAAACCAACGGCTGTGAGCACCTGACCCACATAGAAAATTCAATACAAAAGCCTGATGATGGCAGATGAGATTTCTGGAAACGTTGCTACAACTTTAAAAGCACTACAATGACGTGGGATAATACCAGAGGAAGATGAACAGCACATATACATATATATATATATATATATATATTATATATATTAATTATAGATATATATTATATTATATTATTATATATATATTATATATAGTTTGTGTGTGGTGGGTGGTGTGGTGTGTGGTTTTAAGTGCTTTCCGCGGTACTCACATGTGTGCTGTTTAGCTTCCTTCGGGTATGGATGTGTGGATGTGGGTCTCACCAGCTCCTGGTTTTAAATTTGAGGCTGGTCCATTCTGATTGGCTAGGAGCCTGGGTCTGTGTTCATTGGAGTTGGAGTTTGATTGATTGGTGTTTTTGGTTTCTTCTGTCTGTTTTGTGGCTTTGATTGGCTGGCAACACTCTGTTCTTGTGTTGGAGGCTTTCAGTGCAGGTTGGCTCCGTGTGAAGGACGGCTGCTCTTCATTAGCAAGCTGCTATTCATTAGCAAGCTGAGTTTCACTGGGTGCCTGGTGGGGGGGTGTTTGAGTTGGAGGCATCAGAGGGAGTCTGTCTATGCTCAGGTGTGGGGGTGTTTGAGTTGGAGGCATCAGAGGAGTCTGTCTGTGCTCAGGTGTGGGAGTGTTTGAGTTGGAGGCATCAAAGGGAGTCTGTCTGTTCTCAGGTGTTTGTCTGTTTTGTGGCATGGAGATGTTTCTTATTTGAAGAGTGCAGGTTTCCAAATGATTGACAGTCTGCTGGAATCATCTCTTCTGTTCATGCTGTCATTTTTCAATGTCTATGGGATCTCTGATGATTCTGTGGTTGGGGTTTTTCTATAGTGGCTAGGGTTTTAGTGCCATTGAAGTTGATGTTGTGACCTGTGGTTTTCATGTGTTGGACTAGTGAGGAGGTGTGTTCCAGGTTTTTACTGCATTTTTGTGTTCATCTCGGCGGGTACTTATTCTTCTATTGGTCTATCCAATGTATGTGGCCGGGCATGATGTACAGGGAATTTTGTATATATGCCTTGGTTTTCCAGGTCAATTTTGTCTTTGGGGTTTCTCAGGATGGCTGCTATTTTTTTGTCTGTTTTGAAGGCAGTCCATCATATGTGCAGTAGAATCCAGCCTAACCAAATTAAATACAGATGAAGCTGACAGAATAAGACACCAGGTTACTCACATCTTATGCACAACGAACCACCAAAAATAATTTGCAAAAAGATGAATTCAGAGCGCTACAAACCCTGAAAAATGATAACAGCATAATAATACTCCCAGCAGACAAAGGAAATGCCACAGTAGTAATGGAGAAAAGACTATGAACAAAAATTGACAGACCTACCCCAAGACTCCACATACAAACCTATAAACACAGACCCAACCAACATATCTAGAAAAAAAAAATTAACCAAGAAAAAAATTATTACCAGCCACATAAGCAAAGAAATTCAACAGACGATCATCCCAAGAGAAAAATCTTCTAGATGCCCCAAATTATACGGCCTCCAAAAATACACAAAGAAGGCATACCTCTCAGACCCATAGTCAGCTCCATAGGAGCACCATTACAAAACCTAGCTAAATACTTTGCAAAACAACTACAGCCATGCTGAAACCGCAGCTTCATATGTACAAAACTCATACCACTTCTTAGAAATGATCAAAGATCTACACGTAGAACAAAAAGATCTGCTTGTAAGTTTCAACGTGGTTTCACTATTCACTCAAGTCCCAATAAAAGAAACTCTTGAAATCATCAAAAAATAAATACCAACCAGCTAAAGATCTCATGGAACTAACAGAACATTGCCTAACCAACACATATTTCATATACAAAGGACAAAGATACAAGCAAATTGAAGGAGCCCCTATGGGATCACCACTGTCACCCGTCATTGCAAACCTGTTCATGGAAGAATTAGAACCAGAGCCCTGGCTAATGCCACCCACAAACCCAAACTATGGCTAAGATACATCGATGACACATTTGTGATTTGGCCCTTGGAAAAGAAAACCTAAACAATTTCCTAACACACCTAAACAACACACACCCCAAAATCAAGTTCACCATGGAAACGGAAATAAACAAACAACTACCATTCCTAGATGTACTAATCTACAAAAGAACAGATGGCACACTAGGACACACCATATACCAGAAGAAAACACACACCAACCGCTTACCTCAACGCCCAATCCCACCACCACCCAGCACAAGATAAATTCCGTGGCCAAAACACTAATCACCGATACTCATTAACCTGGCAGATAAGACACATATAAAGACTGAACTATGCACCCTGACTGAAGTGTTGACAGCCAATGGCTGACAATATATATATTGTCATAGGACACAATGATTTCTTCTTAAAAATATGCTATTAGTTGCTATTTTGTGTCTATTAACAATAAATTATGGATTCCATTTATTTCACCTCTTGTTCTCTTAGTTGGCTTTTGTACTATTCCTATAAGAAAAATGTTAATGATAATGTAAAAGGAAACTTAGTAATTTTAGTCAATTGTTATTTAGGTATATCTAAAAGGCTCATTAATATTCATTTTCATTAAACCATTTGTTTGTTTAAAAATCATGAATGCATATAATTCTTTAAAAAACACAGAAGCTCTTTACTATTTTCTTGCCTCAAATTGATTAAGGAATTTTTAATGTAATTAATATTTTTTATATATCATTTCTACTGACCATTACAAAATTGCTTTATGTTATGGTTATGCCCATCCTGAGAATTCTCCATGGTTTAGTAGATCCAAATTATGGCCTGTTGACAGGGGTAGACTTCAAAAATTTTAGTAAAGGGTTCTCTTCCCGGTTGCTGGCTGGACATGGCCATGGTGGACATGGCCTAGTCAGCCTCCTGCACCATGGGGGAGGTGTTTTTGCCTTCCCCAGGCTCTGGAGGTTTTTCTCAAGCCTCCAGGAGAGCAAAAATGGCCTCCCTGGGCTCTGAAGGCTCTCTGGAAGCAATTAACAGGTCCATTTCCAGTCTTCCCAAACTTCCTGGAAGCCCTCCCTGAGCTTCCTCACATGCCCTGCACTTACCTGTATCCAAAATGGGGCCAGCCAGGAGGAGGATATCCAAACTCCACAGAATCTTAACTAGGGGTTCTCCCCAACCCCTGTGAACCCCCAGCAGCCCAGCCCACTTGTTGCTTATCTAAATAAATTTTAGATAAAATTGTCTGATCCATTGAATGACTTTATTTTCTTCTCTCCCTCCCTCCCTCTTCCTGTCCTCTCCTTTATTCTCTTCTTCTTTCCATTTTCTTTTCTTATTTCCTCCCTCCCACCTAACCCTTTTGTTTTGTTTTATCATGACAAAGTCTGGACCATAATCTCCTAAAGACAGAAAAGTACTTTCTACTAGTCTAAAGGTTTTTATAAATAATGAATCAGCTATATCATTTTACAAAAATTAAAAAATCATTACACTCTCAACCATTCCACAAATTTGTTCATGACGCTCTTGAACATAAATTATAAAGTAATATTGCTCTTGTCTATCACAAAATTATAGGCCTAAAATCATTGAAATTCAAGACACAGCAAATGGAATTTTTTGTCACCCCCTAAGGACCGCAGTCATTATATGAAAGGAAAGAGAGATGTAGGATATATTGTTTCTGCAACTAAACTTCAAAAACTATTTATGTATTTTATAAAGAGCAGAACACCCAAGGGCTTAGTCTCTGAAATGTAGTTGGCTAAATTTTGTTAGTGTAAAATATGTTTGCAATATTTCTACTGTGTACAGAATAGCAACATCTCAATGTTCTACTAAAATCTCTAGCTTTATTTTCTGTCAGGCCTGTTTTGATTAAATATAAGTTTTGTATTTATATTTTCCATTACATTAAAAATAATTATGGTTTTATGATTATTATACATAGCTTGCTTTGATAATTTAGCAACAGCCTGTTTCCCTGGCCCCTATTTCTGCTGGTTATCAAAACACAGTTTCTTGGTTTTGAAAGAGAAGAAGAAGGGGGAGAAGGAAAGGAAGAAGAAGGAAAAGAAGAACGAGGAGGAGTTTATTAATTGTTAGAAATAAGGCTTGGATTTACTATCTAGTAATTATTTCTATTGTTAACAAAGAATTTGAAGTTCAAGTTTTACAGTATATCATACTTTCTAGCAATTTATAGATATTGTAGTAATTCTATACCATCTTTGTTTAATTTATGCACCTAATCTTTTGGACCAATTGGAGGGCCATCCAATTCTGAGAATATTTCTACTTCTGAGAAAATAAAGAGGCTGAATATAATATTTAAATCTAGTTTCTGCTTAGAAAAAAGTTATAACTTCCCCATATAGTTCCATCTATATATTTTAGACTACATCTGTCATAATTTCACAATCTGAAAATAATAGGTGCTGGTAGTCCCAAACATCTGGAAGGCACTAAGTTGAATAGGATTCTTTTAATGACCATTAAAATATTAATATCAACAAAAATGTTTGAAAATGTGTGTAGCTGAATAATAATGAATAATAATGCTGGTGAGTCTGATTTTTAATCTAATTCCAAACAAATTTATTTCAAATTCTTATATATTATATCTTACTTAGCTGAATGTATATTTAACTGACTTAGTGAATTTCTTCCATTTTTTCTTCTCTACATTACTTTAGGAATACATTTTTAAAATTCATTTTAGAAATAATACTTCCAAGGTAGCTGTTGAAATTAGCAACTTGCATAAACTTTTGACATGTGAGAAGTAATTGCCATTTGATAGACCAGTATATGGCCTAGTGATCAAATCAAGTTAGATTAATAGATAGAAAGGAACAGAGAAAAAAGTAGGGAGGTAAATGTCTGTGGAGATTTTCTATCCAGGTCATGGTTATCTCAAAGGTGCTTTTCCAAAAAAGCAACTACACTTTCTCTTTTTTTTTTCTTTGCAAACATTTTGCTTTTCATCCAAGAACCTTCGTCAGTTCTTACTGAGTTCTAACAAAAAAGTGCAGTTGCCTTTTGGAAAAACATCCTTGGGACAATAAGGAAGTAAGACTTGATGAATGGAGTAGAATGTCCAGTCTGTCTTCGCCCAACTTTCTTTCTTTCTTTCTTTCTTTCTTTCTTTCTTTCTTTCTTTCTTTGTTTGTTTGTTTCTTTCTTTCTTTCTTTATTTATTTATTTATTTATTTATTCATTTATTTATTTATTTATTTAATCAAATGCTTACAATATAATAGAAATAAGAATAAACAAGTTTAATACGTAGAAATAGGAAACTAATAATTAATTGGGACAATAGAAACAGGGATTTTTTTTTTTTTTATGGTAGGCATGATTGGTGCACTCATGATGAATGCCCTGAGCGCGTGCGTTAAGACAGAACATCTTAGGAATTTGGGGTAAAGTCTAGGGTTAAAGGAGTGCAGGTTTGAAGCATGTGACACAGAATCGTAGTAATGAGTTCCAGAACATTGATCACTCTGTTGCTGAATAAGAATAGAAAAAAATAGAATAGAATAGAATAGGAATCAATACAATACAATAAATACAAATACATAACAATTCATCACAATACAATACAATACAATACTTTAATTGGCAGTGATGATGGACAAAACACAAGGAATTTGTCTTGGTGGTAAAATACCTCAGTATAACCATAAAAGAAAAGATACATTTATTAAGAATCAAGAATCATAACGTACAACACTTATATAATTTCATTTAGGGTACAATCAGCAGTCAAATCAATATTAGGAACATATCAATAAAATCATAAACGATAAAGGCAACAAAGTTTAACAGTCCTACAATCACAAGTGGGAGGGGGATGGGTGGATAAGGTGATTGAAAGAAGATTAAACAGTAATAGTAGGTGCAGACTTTGTAACAGTTTTAAACAATGTTGAACAGAAATTTTTGTTTTAGGGCAGAGTTGATGGCTGTTCTTGTGTCTAGTTGGTTCTGGTGTGTAGTGTTCTGTAGCATCATTTTGAGAGAAGGAGTTGAAACAGTTTAATATTGTCCAGTGATTGTGGAGGGGTCTGTAAAACTATTTTCAACAAGCCATCTTTTTTTGTGACCTCGTGCAAATATACAGGTCTCGATTGAAGGCAGGTTTTGGGTAGTAATTGTTTTTTTTTTCTCCGTCCTAATTAAATCCTCTGAAGTCTGTGTCTGTCTCCTGTTGGGTTGCAGAACCAAAACCAGACAGTTATTATGAGGTGCAGAATGATAGACTCATAATTCCTTCTGTAGAACTGTAATTCAGCGCAAGCTCCTTGGGCAAGTTTTGAGCTTTCTGAGTTGCGCAGAAAGAACATTCTCGTTTGGTTGTGTTTTTTTTATGACTTTTTGATGTTAGTGTCCATTTTAGGTCATTTATATAGTAAGAGCCCTAGAAATTTAAAGGACTCTACTTACTTTTGGATACTTGTGTTGTCTCTAGTATTTTGTAGAGGTGGTAGTATGGGAGGGTTTTTCTAAAGTCTAACCACCATTGTTTCTATGGTTTTGAGTGTGTTCAGTTACCAGATTGTTCGGGTTACACAATCCATGAAGCAAAGTTGTATTTACACCTCTGTCTGTAATGCAGATTATAATTTGTCTTCAAAATAAAGTAACAGTCATGTTGTGTCATTTAATTCAAAAAATCAGCAAAGTGCAGTATTTAACAGATGAAATCATTTGAGATGCAGTTGCATTGGTTAATATAGGGAGGAAGAAAAAAAGTGGAGAAAGCAACACGCCGTCTTGGGGAGCCCCTGTACTGATTGTTTACAGGTAATCAGATGTGATTCTGCCTAGATTCCTGCTGGCTTCCTGTCTGTTAGGAAGTTTATGAAATCCACTTAAAAGTGTGTTTTTCAGGTGCCAACTAGTTGGTTTTTAATTTATTTTACTTAGAAGAATTGTCTGGAATGAATGGTATTGAAATGCTCGAAAGCTGAAAAGTCTAACAGAGAGACTGCTTCATAGGTATTTTGGAGAAATTCAAAGTGTCGTAGGATGTTATGTCAGAAGCCATATATAGCAACATCTGTCCAATCTATTTTTGCTCAGTATGGCAAATGCATCGGGATCTAACAGCCAAGATTGTGATGGGTTTTCAGGTGGGAACCATGTAAAGCACAAGCCTTTAGTTTTCATAACCACAGATGTTTAGAGCAACTGGTTCTGTACTTCATTCATTCGGTTTCCTTGGAATGGAGGGCTTTCTTTGGCACTGGGAGTGATTGGGGCAGAAGCATTTGAATGAGGAAGGAACATAACACATCTCCAGTGAATCTATTGGAAGATTTGGGTGAAGGATGGGAAGCCTTTGGTCAGCACAGACTTTTAAGCAAAAGGAGTTTATCTTGGTCTGGCCAAGTTTTGCTTTTTCCTGGCGTTTTGTCTGTGTCATAAGAAGCTTGCACTTTTTCTTTTTTCTGTGATCAACGCAAGAGGGTTTGTGAACACCAATGGATTGGGGGTCCAATTGCCAGGACGCTCTGCTGTTGGTGTGTTTGAGGATGTGGGTTGTGGAGAATAGGTGGCTGTAGTTTTCTTTCAAACAAACCATGCAGTAAAAACGTAATTTCAGGGTCATGCTGCGAGTTCTTGATTTCCCTTCTGCTTGGGAAGAAGGTTTGCTGGAAAGCAAGTGGAAATGATCGTCCTTCCTGCAATCAAGTTTGGACTGGGTTATATTTAGTTTTAATATTCTGTTTGTGTTTGTCTGTGGCGTTGTGGTTAAAAGTTGAAATATTCATTGTAACGTTTCATGTAAATACATTGTAAGCATAAGGTTTTATGTATTAAGCTTAGTCCAATCTTTAGGTTTGGCATAGTTCAAGGTTATCTCTAAGCCTAGGATCTCAAGTCTGGTGGTGGTAGGGGTATTCTGTTGCAAACAGAGGAGTGGTAGTAACTCTTCTTGTAAAATACTTCTGGACTCATCATTGTATTAATGTGTCTGATATACTCTTTGCAGATTTCCAGACAGGGGGAGCTGTAATTCAAAGGTATTGGTCTAGTAAAAGGTTTTGGTATGCCCCTAGTTTTGCAAAATCAGTATTACAGTGGGGAAGCTTCATAAGATCAGATTTACAACTCCTTAAAACCTTTTTTGATCAACAATGAGCTTGGCATTTAGGGGTAGGCGTTCGAGTATTGAAGGAAACCAGGGTATTTGGTTGAGGTGAGTAGGGTTGGTCAACAGTAGGTCATAATAACGCTAGCTTGGTATTATGGTTGTATTTGGCTTTTTTTCTCCAGTGTGTAGGCGAGCCATTTGTTGGTCGAGATTTGGAGTTGCTAACTGTTTATGGACCATCAGCACCTAATCAAGGTCACTTTGAAAGGAATGGTAGCCATTGTTGGTATTGTGTTTGAATTAATTTTAAGTGTTGAAATAATTTTACATTCTCATCAGCTAGCTAAAGAGGATGCAGTTACTTATAAGGTCATTTTATAAGAGTGTAAGAGTGGTGGGTCCTAGAAATGCTCCTCTTGGGTGGACACCCACTTTTTAAAACTGGTGCAGAAGTTTGATAAGGCATTTCCTATTTTTACTAAATTGGTTTGCTATTGTTGATCAGGAAGGCAGGAATCTGGAATGCTGTA
>BHFT01056727.1:0-17451 GCA_004320025.1 Laticauda laticaudata
GGATAACAATGGATGGAACATTTTGCTCGTCCACTGTGTCCTTTTTGCATCCGTTGGGCAGTGTGACATGGGCTTAACCCCTCAATATTGCTCTATTTTCAGTCTGAGCCTACATAATGCAGTAGCTGAAGCACTGTGTTGTTCAGCAATGCTCTAAAACACCTGTCTTATGTGGAACTTTCCCCCAAAGCTACAACGATTGGTTTCTAGCTCCCATGCTGCTTTCCAAGACTGCCCAACTGATTTTACAATAGAAAAAAAGTGGCATAGTAATCAGATGTTAGTAGAACTGCTAAAGTAAAATGTAGGCTAGTGGGCCTCAGTATTGGCAATCCTGTTTACACAGATAGATTATGGCTTCCAGATTCCTAAGGTATGGAACAGATCAGTGATAATAGCAATTTAAAAAAGATGAGATAATACAGATCTGGTTAATCTTTGCTCTATCGGCTTTCTGAGAACAATAAGCAACCTATGTATTAGATACTTATATTGAAAACTAACAGACAAATAGTGCACAGCAGTATCCTGGAAATAAAACAAGCTGGATTCAGGGAGGGGCAATGACCTATTGATTAGTGATGTATTAAAAAGAATACCAAAATAAAATTAAAAATTGCCACCCAGTCCCCAGCTTTTTATTTACTTAAAATAGTTTTTGATTCAATATACCAAGAAAGAAAGAAAGAAAAATAGAAACAAGCTGCTTTTTTAAATTGACTGATATCTTTTGTTGCCGATTGCACAAAAATAATGCAATATACGTTAAGTCTGTTGTGGCACAGAAGAGCATTTTATCTCTTTAGCCCCATCCAAAAAAGGATGAAGCAAGGATATCTTGCCCTATCTTCTTTTAACTCTTACATTAATATTTGGGGGGGCAAACAACCAACATTTCAGACACCCACCTCCCTCCTTCCTCCCCTTGCCCCAAATATTAATGTATCCTTTTCAGTGCTTTTTTTAGAGTGGACAATAAGGAAATCCTGAATCATGCAAAATGGCCTGAGGCAGTGTTTGAGCTCTTGGTCTTCTTCTGCAGATAAGAAAAACAGTTTGTCAATTATGGTAAAACTAAAATCACTGGTTTCTTCAAAAGACCTGACTCTAGTAGAAATGTAATTGTTTTAATATTGGCCAAATCAAGGTATTAAAATATGTTAGTATTCCTTTTCTACAAGTGATAAATTACTGCAGGTTGAATACTATCCTGACATGCCCAAAATGCATTGGCAGCAATTATGTTCAGCAGCAACCAAAGTATTTAGAATAAGGTTACTAGACATCTGGTATAAAGTTGCTACTATTATGCTTCAAGTTTCCTATTAAGTCCTGCTGCAAATTCCCCAAAGTATATTTTATTTTTTCCCGAGCCTGAAATCTGGACTAGTTTCTTAAAAGGCTCAAATACAGCTTTCCTACCTGAAATTTTGATTCAATTTAGTTTTCACTACAACCCCCTGATTCCCTGACCTTGGAGGACAATTTTATGTTATCATGGAAGGTAAGTATTGATTGAGATTTAAAACTCTATGGCTTATCAGTTCCATTCTTGCCTTACTTGGCCCTAAGAGAACATGGTTGGAGCTGAAGCAATGGACCCTTGAGAATAATAATCATATGACCTAAGAACAACCCTCTCACCCTTACAGGGCAGAACTGTTTGGAAGGTCCTTCTTGGATGATGTAAAGGTGTATGGGAATGACCTTGATGGAAAAAGGCTGCCTAGGAAATGATCAGGCAGGAGAAGGAGGATTCTACAATTGTTTAATGGTCAGAGAAAGAAATTTAGGAAATACCAATCCTAATTGCTCAGAATGTTAAAAGTGACAAGAGAAGTTTTGTACTTTCACACTTGTAACCTTCTGTTAATGCAGCCTTACAATATAGTAAAATAAGCTCATCTCGGTGTGTTTCCTGTCTGGTTTATCTGAAAGGGCTGACATATGCCAAGCATTTAGCTGATGTTCTTTCTCCAACTCACAAGACAGCCCTTACATTATCTCAATTTAATTTTTGCAATCCATAGTACTGGAAAGATTTGACAGTCCTCTCCCATGCAAGAATAAATTTGCCAATTTCTGCCGGAGAAATATACTGATATGCATATGTTTTTGCACTGTAGATAGATACATAGATAGATAGATAGGTAGATAGATAGATAGATAGATAGATAGATAGATAGATAGATAGATAGATAGATAGATAGATAGANGATAGATAGATAGATAGATAGATAGATAGATAGATAGATAGATAGATAGATAGATAGACAGACAGACAGATAGATACTGTTTGCTGAACTGACTTAATAATATCACTTAGGTCAATTAAACATTCTCCAGTGTTTGCTAAATTGTGTTCAATTGCCATTGAAGTTCGACTCTTAACAATATCATGAATCTTATTAATTCCACTAACAAATGGGTATTTTAATGGGCGTTCTTGTTGGCGTTTAATGGGCGTTCTTGTTGTGTATAGAACTGTAACTGTGTGTTTTAGTGTATTGGTTTTGGTATTTGACTTCAACCAGTAAAACTAAGCTTTCAGATCTCACCCTGCAAATTCAGAAGCTCCTACACCTGGCTAACATAGAAAATGTGATGGAGACAATATTATGTCCGTGATATATTGAGTCCCCAAGAAAAAAGGTTGGATAAATCACTCACTGTATCTTTACTCATCCATCAATCCAAAATTCAATCTGAAATTTTTTTAATATAATTCAATATTTGAAAATACAGATTTTTTTAGATTATTTGACCTTAGTCTGTATAGGAGAGGTGGGAGAGGATCTATACATAAAAACACTGTAAGTCAAACTAGTCATAGAATAATCCATAACATTAAGAAAATAATTCTGAATATTCTGATGTTTGCATTCAAAATATGTAAATACTTAGAAAGGAGTATATAATAATTAAACACAATTATTTTATATATATTTTTAAACATTTTATAGAACAATTGAGGTTATATTAAAACATTTCAAAGTTGTAATTTTATTTTGTTGTTCTTGATATCCATTGTTCAGCAATATATAGCATGAAATGGATTATATGGAATGTGAAACAATTATTTTACAACATACAGAAAAATAACCACATATTTGTCATTGTGCATCCTTACGAATTTCTGTTTCAGATGTGAGAAATTTTTTAAAATGTGTACAACTAGGTCAGTTAAAATATAAATAAATAAATAACTTGTTAGTATTATGAACCTTTCTACCATAACAGGATAAAATGGATATATTACATTATAGACAGATCTGAAATACAACCCTAAGTGGAAACATGCAAGTCAAAAATGTTCATCTTAGATGAAGGATTAATATTTTTCCTTATATCTAGCAAGGAAGCACACCAAAGAGTTGCTCACTGCATGAGATGTTAAGATATTTCACTTGATGTTGCTCAAATGCAACTTTTAAATTCCTTTTCAGAGGAATCTCTAGGCAGATATGCTGACCTTCTGCAGGGAGATCAAAGTGATATGGAGTCATATTGGTCAGGTCCTTTCATCTGAACTGACAAAACAGGTGCCAGTATACCTGTTGCTCCTAAGGGGGTAAGACGTTAAAAGAATTATGCATTAACTAATACAACAGTGCTATACCTGAAGAAAAGATAGTTATCAGGGATAGTTAGGAAAGAGTTCAGGGAGAAAGTATCCAGAAAACATTTTCTTGTTCGAATGAATGTATTATAAATAATATAACCAGAATTCTTTAAATAATATTTTGTTTTGCTAGTTATTATTTATGAAATGAAATGAAATTCAGTAACTAAAACTTGAAACCTTACATCCTAGTGGCATTCCAAAGAATTGGATGGAGTTCTGCAATTACACATTATTTCTTCAAAACAATTTGAATTTTAAAAAAAATACAATTAGAAACTATCCAGAGTTGTTGTCAGCAATATAAAATGGATTCAAACAATTAAACAATTGCTGACAATATATACATTCTTTCTGTTCAAACTTATGCATCTTATTTTTCTCCACCACAATGTCTTCCATTTGTTTGATGGGAATATTAACTTCTCCTTTTCATACTCATCTTCAAAAAATTAAAGACAAAGAGCTTTATCTCTTTCTCCCTCTTCCATATCAGAGGAATATATATATATATTCCTTAAGCTTTCGCGGGTACTTACATGTGTGCTGTTCAGCTTCCTTCGGGTATTATCCCACGTCATTGTAAAGTTGTAGCAATGTTCACGCAATCTCAACGCCATCATCAGGCTATCGTATGGATTGGTCTCACATGCCTTTGGTTTTCATAACGTTTGGGGCTGGCCTAATCCTGATTGGTTGGGATCTGCTGTGTTGATGGTGACTTGAGTTTTGATTGCATTGGTGTTCTCGGTTTTTGCTGTCTGTTTGTGGCTTTGATTCTGTCTTGGTAAACACTCTTCCTCTGGTTTGGAGCTGTTCAGTGCAGGTTGGCTTCGTGTGAAAGGACGTGCTTATCTACCAGGAACTAGGTTTCACCTGGGTTTGCTGGTGGGGGTGGTGTTTTAGCTGGAGGCATCAGAGGGAGTCTGTTTTGCGCTCAGGTGTTTTGCCTGGCTTGTGGTGTGGAGATCTTTCTATTTGAAAGTGCAAGGCTTCCAATGAAGTTGACAGTCGTCTGCTGGATACATCTCTTCTATTCATTGCTTTCAGGTTCTTTTTCAGATCTCTATGGCTTTCCTGATGATTTGTGCTGGGGTTTCGTTAGTGCTAGGATTTTAGTGCCATTTAAGTGCCAACTTGATCCACAAACACACCAAGACAATAACAGAAACCTAGAAGACACAACAGACCTATGGAAAGCGTGTCTTGCCCTACATAAGAGGTACAACAGAATAAAAATCAGTAAGAATACTACACAGGCATCACAGTCAAGACTGCCTTCCAACAAAGACAAAAAAGATGCAGCCCATCGTCTTAGAAAACCCCAAAGTACAAAATTGCCTGGAAACCAAGGCAATACCGAAGTTCCCGTACTCATGGCCCCGGCAACATACATTGGACAGAACCCAATAGGAAGAATAAGTACCCGCCTTAGATGAACACAAAAATGAAGTAAAAAAGCTGGAATACACCGTCCTATAGTCAACAATGAAACCACAGGTCACAACACAACTTCAATGGCACGTAAAACCCTAGCCACTATAGAAAACCCACCACAGAATCATCAGAAGAAGCCATCAGAGATTGAAAAGAAAGACCTGAAACATGAATACGAAGAGATGATTCCAGGCAGACTTGTCAATCATTGGAAGCCACCTGCCTCTCAAATAGAAAGGATCTCCACACACCAAAACAGAAACAACCTGACCACAAAACAGACTCCCCTGGAAGCCTCCACTCAACTACCCCCCACCAGGCACCCCAAGGTGAAACCTAGCTCCTAATCGTGATACAGCGTCCTTTCACACGAGCCAGAGCTGCCACTGCAAAGCCCTCCCACACAGGAACAGAGTGTTGCCAGCCAATCAAAGCCACAACAGACAGAAGAAACCAGAACACCAATCAATCAAACTCCAAGTCCAGTGAAACACAGACCTAGACTCTAGCCAATCAGAATAGACCACCTCGAAATTTGAAAACCAGAAAGCTGTAGGACCCACATCCATACAGAAGCCTGATGATGGCAGAATGAGATTCCTGGCTGAAACATTGCTACAACTTTTAAAAAGCACTACAATCGACGTGGGATAATACCGAAGGAAACTGAACAGCACACCCATGTAAGTCCGCGAAAACTTAAAAAAAAACACACACACACACACAATGTAGTATTATATATATGTGTGCTGGTGTTTTTTTTAAAGTAGTTCGCGAGGTATTACATGTGTGCTTTTCAGCTTCCTTCGTATTATCCAGTCATTGTAGTTCTCTGTTAAAGTTGTAGGCTCCTTGTAGTTCTGTTAAAGTTGTAGCAACGTTTCAGCAGAACATCTGCCAATCATCAGGCTTTTGATGGAAGTGTGTCTCCCAGTTCCTCTGTTTCAAATTGAAAACAGAGGAACTGTGAGACACACTTCCATTCCAGAAGCCGGATCGATCGGCAGAATTGGGATTCTGCGAAACGTTGGCTACAACTTTTAACAAACTAACAATTGAGCTACCAACTTTAACCAGAACATCCAATGACGTGGGATAATACCGAAGAAGCTAAACAGCCAACTCAATTGTAAGTACACCGCGAGAGCTTAAAAAACATACATTATATATAATATATATATATATATATATATATTATATATATATACATATAATATATATATATATATAGTATATATAATATATGTGTTCAGCTTCTTTCGGTATTATCCCACGTCAGTGTAGTGCTTTTAAAGTTGTAGCAATGTTTCAGCAGAATCTCATCTGCCATCTCAGGCTTCTGTATAGAGTTTGTTTCTGCTGAAACGTTGCTACAACTTTAAAAGAACTACTAATCTACAATGACGTGGGATAATACCCGAAGGAAGCTGAACAGCACACATGTAAGTACCTGCGAAAATTTAAAAAAACATATATATATGATATGTGTGAGCACTTGCCTGCCTATCTGTGTCCATTCCTCACATACGATGCAAAAAATGGAAAGGACAAGAACTTCAAGAATAATTTTAAAAGATGTTAAAAAATTAAGAAAAAGAATTAGTCTGAATAAATATTCCAAAAATATGTTGTTCTATATCATGTCACTACTATTTTGAGGAGTGATATGTGGTTCAGGTGATACAGAAACACTTCAACATGAATACCTATTTTGTTTTGCTGGAAAAAAAAGGGTTGGAAAGTGAATGCCCATGAATATGAACACAGCCACTTTCAAAGCTGCTGCAAGAGACTGGAAAAGGACATGGCTGCTTTAATATTTCTTTGAAATATGTGGTGCTTCATGTGTGTTCTTTACACTTAAAATAATCTTTTTCAAATTTGGCATATGTAACATGACTTGGCAGTTAGATTTAATGAGTTCAGTGGAACTGAATGATTATAGATATGATACATAATATCTTTATACTGAGCATATTCACATTGGACTATAAATTTTTTTTGTTAAATACCTCAAGACTTTATAGAACTGTTAAACACATTTTTAATAAAATGTTTAAAAATAAACAGATTTCTTTTTCAGCAGTAGCTTACTGCATTTAGCAGAAATATGTTGCTGCTAATTAATATTTATGAAGAAATAAATTTCGTAAAATAAATTTCTTATAAAATACAATAATTTCAAGAATTAATAATTTAATACAATAATTGCTAATAAATGAAAGCTAATACAGCACACAGATGATACACTCATGTTAACTAAACTACACTTCCTATCAGGAAACCCATACAGGGATATTTTGGTTATATCAGAAATTTCCCTTTCATTTTAAGAAAACCAACCTGAAGATGGTTTATGAACCAAAGTTAAAATCATGCATTTGTTTTTCTTATAATAAATTTCACCATTAAGGTCATCTTAAATAAACTTTTGTTAGCCTTCTTGATGATGAGGAAGGATGCATGGGGTACAGTAGCTGATGCTAACAGCCCAGAGTTGTAATAAAACAACAACTGGTTAATAACTCTGAAACTAATACTAACTTCTAGCACAATAGGAAAGTCTTCATAAACACAATAAAGGAGTAATATAATTTACTTTTAGCTCCTTTTCAAAACATTACTCTCAGCTCACAATCACATTCAGATTACAAAATTCTTTTTGTAGTTTTCCTCTAGCTGTGGGAATAAAATAAACCACTTAGATGACAGTAAAGTGTCTGTAAAATATATAACAGCAATAACTCCTGGTGGAAATGTGGCAGATATTTATACAAGAGCTAAAGTATGAAGCACTGTAAAAAAGGCTAACATGAAGATGTTTATTTTTAGAGGCCTCTTCTGGCTGAAGTCATTCAGTTGAAAGCAAGTCTTTTGTGAGAACTCTTATATAACTCGATAGTATGTTCAATGCTAAATGAGGTATTTTGAACAAATATACATTGCACTTCTAATGAGAGCATATGATAATTTAATTTAGATAACAATTTTGTAAGAAATGCTTTTGTAAGCCAGAACTCCCCAAGCTGATGTCTTCCAGATGTGCCGAGACCACAATATCCAGCTAGCATGGGCAATAATTAAGATCACTAATACTCTGATCTCATCAATGGAGATCTTTATACCAGAAACTCTTCTAGTTAAAATAAAAAATATTTGCAAATTATTTGATGTCCCTTTAATTATTCAGTTGAGAAGTTAAGATGAGATGCATTATAAGGCAAGCATCTGCAACCATACAGCCCATCTGTGTATGTACAGAAAATCTGCATCTTTGTCTGATTCCATTGTCATTCGAAAAAAGGAAAGAAAAGGAAAAAAACAAAAACTACCGTTTTTGTTTCTTACATGTCTCCAACACTGGAAGTTTTTAAGATATTGGACAACCATTTGTCTGAAATGGTGTAGGTTTCTTGTCTGAGCAGATGTTGGACCTGAAGACATCTATATTTAAATGTACATTATTAGAGTAGAACCATATTTAAGCACATAGGTAGTTATCAGACTAATTCATTTTTAGTTTTACTTTTCTCCTGGGGTTCCTGAAAGCATACAAGGATACAAATATTTATTTTGTCTTCTTAATAACTATATGGTTCAAATTAGACTAAGTGTGTGACTGCCAAAATTGTTAGTTAACAACATAGTCAAAGTAAAACCTGAAACTAGCCCCAGTCCAATATTTTAAGTAATATATGGCATGTGCAAAATTCACAGAGAAACAAATAAGTAGGATATGTGGTAATCTGTGTAATTGTATGAGAATATATGAACACATGCATGCATCAATCATTTATTTCAATATTATTCACACATACCTTTTATCCAAGTCCTCTAAGTTGTTAAGAACTGAGCCCAAGTGTGGCTATACTGTGCTAATTGTTGTGCTAATTATTAATTATTAATTCTGCTATTTATTGCAACCAATTCTACAACTTGGTTTAAATTTCCTCAAGCTTTACTCATATTAACAGTACTTAAGTTTCACTAGCTTTCTTTAAACTGGGGCCATTAAATGCTCATGAATGTGAATGCAAATAATTAAATGAAGAGATAGGGATAATGAAAACGCATGTACAGAAATATTTGCAAGCATGTGTAAGGTTCCTGTTTTTCCTGTCATCCTCTTTACATATACACCGTAGAAGGTTACATCTTTGTCTTATATTCCAGAAAGGACATTTTCTCCCAATTCATAATTCAGTTTGATAATTTATGGACTTTCTTCACATATCGCACATTGGGAAACTCCACTATTTCTGAAAGCAGCATGAAGTCTTTTGTACAAATACTGCATCTTCAGCTCTCAAATTCTTTTTGGACATAAATTCTTGGCACACAATCCTAAAATGATATTTTAAAAATAAGCTTCATTCTTATATTCTTGCCTTCATAACTATAACTAGATCCATTTTTTGCAGAAGATATTACAAAACACTTTTCTGGATGTAGTTTAATAATGATACTGAAATCAATAGCAATATTCTATACTTTTAGAAAAGTTAATTTTAATTTAAATGGATATGGTCAATGGTGTGTGTATTGAAGTGTGACACATCTTGATTGCAAGCCTGCTATATCACTGCCAAAAACGTTCTGTCCAACCATGAACTATTGCTTTTTCTTTATTCAGATTTGAACCCTTTCTATCTTGAGAATTCTGGTTTGATAGACAGCATTACTTAAAACATACCAAAATCAAAAGAAACTCAAACAATGTGGTAAATTTTTAGGTGATGCCAGTTGTGCTTTATGACCAATTGATACATTCCAATGGGAATCTACTGTAGGTAATGTTATATTGAGAGCATACTAATATACAAGTATGGGCAACTTCATTAACTTTAGCATAGGCCAATATAAACAAAATATTAAGTATCTGTATATTAAAATGTTTGGACTTTCATGTTTTGCTGCTATATTAACAGTCACCCAGGGAACCCCAGTTAATTAAACAACCCAACACTTAACTAAGAAGGAAAACTTATTATCTTTAACAAAGACAAAAGGGCATCTAAAGGGGAACTAATCAACTTATATTAACCATGGTTGACTAAAGCATAAATAAACAAATACTTAAGAGTAAAATATGTTTCTGTTCCATTGAACATTATTCTTTTGTAATTTATTCCACAATATTTTGTAACTATATTTTTTTCATTTTTAATAAACTAAAACAATAATTTAAACAGTAATTTATTCCACAATATTTTGTAACTATATATTTTTTCATTTTTAATAAACTAAAACAATAATGCAATCTTTGACATTAATATCATAGTGAGACTTTTAAAAAAGGAAAAGCAGAATCTGGTAAAGGAAATATATTTTTATCAGTTAGACAAATTGCAGTTAACTTAGGGCAAGCATTAAATAATTATGTTAAAACAAGGATGTACAACATTAACAAAGGTGTTTTAAAATTGTCACCCAATTTTTTAATGTGTCAGAAAGGAGAACATTAATTACACAGAACTTCTTATTAACTACATATTATTTTTCATTTAAATGTAGTCCCTATCAATTAAATTATTGGCTAGAAAAATGTTATGCATCCTGATCTTAAAATATACGCTGAATTGTTTAATCAAGAAGCCCAGGAACAACCTAGGTCTCAGAGAATGTAACATTTGCAGGCTGCTCCTCCACAAGCTTTCATGAAAATTACTTCTCATCAGTCTCTACAGCTTCTGTCTTAGCTACAAGTTCAATCCAAGTTTCCACAAGGTTGTTGCTATGTAGCTAGTCAGTATTAGATCAGGCCATCAGCCATGATCCCAGTTCCCTCTTCACAGTGTGCAAGAACTAATTCATATAAAAATATATCTTACTCTGTAGGTAGTTAATTGGTATATTAGAGTGCAAATGTGCATTGTAGGAATCATGGAGCTTACTGCTATAAACATTAATTCCATGTTGATCTTTCTTCCTCTTGCAATCACAACTGATTTAATCAGCTGTTATAAGAATTCAATGCAGTGTGATGATTGCAGGAAAACACGACAATATCAGAAATTATGTGGACATAGAACATAACATGCAGTACCATATGAAAATCATCTGATCTCTCAGTGATTCAAATAAAATGATACTTAAAATCAACTTGTTCTTAGATTGCAATATTCTTTATGTGTCTAATGTGCATGGTTAATATTAATTTTATATTTAGTGATTTTTTTAAAAAAATATTTCTGTTCTAATTAATTGCTTTAAATTTATTTTTACTTTTTCTAGAAGGATGTTGTCGCTCAAAAATTTATCTTTAGGTTGTATGAATTTCTATATGAACTCAAGTCAAACAAACTGGCAGGACCCTTCAAAGTGTTTATGAAACTACACACTTGTGACCTCAAATTTTTTAGTTCGAGTTAAGATTTGTATATTCTCTTCGTTAATTCTGCTTACTTCATTGCCAAGAACAAAATCTTAAGCCAGTTTTATCCATTATATCAACCACAACTTGCATTGCCTCATATATAAACAACTATCAAATTTTTCTAGCAATTGCCAAAAGTACACAGTGAAATATCAAGTAATTAAATTATTAAACCTCAGTTTACAGGTCATTCTTGAATTAGCCTCAACAATACTATGCTGCAATCTTGTTATAAAATCCAACTCTGCACCCAAAACATGCACACCCACAAAAGGCAACCAAATTTCATACTTAGACACAATTTGTAACAACTTCATTTGTTACTTTTGTGTTGGACACTTTTTTTATATACTTCCAGTGTTGGGTGCAATGGCCTTCAGCGTGGAGTGATGAAAAAGCTCGTAGTGGTAGAATTAGAAAAAAGCAGGGGTGGGCTGCTATGGGTTCACCAGGTTTGCATGAACCCATAGCCAATGTCATGGCCAGTTCAGCGAACTGGCAAATCCCACCACTAGTTGGCTTTTCAACGTGTATGAACACAAATGAAACTTTCTTTATTGCTGAAACAAATGAATCTTGGTTTTAGGCTTGCAAAACTCCTTTATAAATTACTTGTGCTATGTTTTGCATGCCTCTGCAGGTATACTGTAGTCATTTCACTTTGCATTTTGCCCCAGTGGAGATAATAAGGAACAGTTGATGAAGTACTTCTCATCAACTTTTTAATGACTCATAGATATTTGTCTGCACTCCTGTATGCTGCCATGCAAATCTTTATAAGGATTTATATAGCCCTATCAAAAAGTACTCTTACAATGTGACATTGAAGTGAAAAATGACTGAACAGCGAATATATTATCTGTACTCTAAAGATGCATCTGTCCTGAAAGCAAACATGTTCTTACTTAACGTAAAAAAAAAAAAACTGAAATAATATATGAATAAAAATGGGGTAAATGTATGTACGGATTTCCTAGGGTTTAACTTAAAAAGTTAAACTATTCGTATGTCCAAAAATATCTATATCACAGACCTAATCTAGTACTAAGAATCATTATGATTATTCACTATGTAAACATTCCCCGCATGGTCACATTATGACCAAGTGTTAAATTACTGTGTTTAAAAAGCTGTGATTATTGTTTCCAGACTCAATTCATCATAATAAAGTAACTCCTGGTGATTAGTTTATTCTGAATGAGAATGGCCAAGAATGTTACTGGAATTTGACAGAAACTATTGTAGTATATACTGTATGTACACTTACCTGTATACATTCACACATCTATGATTTCCCTAATTCTTGTTAATATATAAAGCACATTTTGGAACAGAGACAGTGTTCTCCTAGAACCAAATAGAATGGCTATTTGTTTTTATATAACTTATTTTTCTTTATTGTTCAACATGATTCCATCATAAAGATGGGAAAACAACCAATTCCCTGTTGATATCTTTCATAAACTCATTCCATTTTCAGTCTATATGTAATGTAAAAAAGGGCTTAAATTTGTATTGTTTTAAAAGTTTTATAATAATATAAATTTGTATACAATAAATTCTATTGTATAATTGTGCCAAATTTAAACAAATAATAATTAAAAACCCATTTATTTAAATTTATTTAAAAGGATGAAAAGATTGGATTTTTTTTAATGTGAAGTGAGAAATTCTGGTGATATGCCTAAAAGCCTGGAACATACATACATACACATATAGAATAAATATATATAAAAAATCCCATCTCATTCATATGGGTAGTCTATGACTTTCTGAATTTTAGGTCCTCTACCAGAGGCCCTGGAGCTTGAAGGCTTTCTGGAGTATCTTATTTGTTCCTAGCATTGCACTCTTCTGGATGAAGAGCTCTGATGTTGCTGGGATCTGTTGGAGCCACTCTCCCAGTTTAGGGATCATAATCCCAAGTGCTCCTACTACCATTGTGACCACTTTGGCTTTTACTTTCTACAACTTCTCTAGTTCATTCTTTATGCCTTGGCTCTTTTCCAGCTTCTCATACTGTAGTAACTATGTATCATTCATATGTTTGCAACTGTGTATCATTGCAACTATGTATCGTTCAGGCACTTGCAACATTGTATCATTCACGTGTAATCATTGAGCTTCTGTCTCCTCAGTGACCTTTTGCAGGGCACGTACAGGGACAAGGAGTTAAACCATCTGTAGAAATAGCTTACTTACATTGTAATTAGTTTGTCTAGCATTGCAGCTTTGTAAGCAGGAATATCCTGATTGAATTATAAATTCTTGCGATCCTGTCTGACCTGTATCCTGCATCTATCTGAGCTATTTAAATCCTGTGTAATCCTGTCTGACCTGGGCTTGACCTAGGCTCTGAATAAACAATCACCCTCTTTTGAATGAGCATAATAAAAGAGCGTGTACCCCAGACTTCTGTGCACACTCATCCCGAGGAACTTCGTCTCCTGTCGTTTCTTCTCCCTTTCGCTCCCTATCATGAGGTGCCCATCTAATGCGGGAATAGCAGATACCGCATTTTGGGTGACCCCGACGTGATTCGCTAAGGAGGATACGTTGCGAACGCGCTATATCTTGCCCGCTCGATGGGAGCTGTGCATCGCCAGGCCTGAAGGGAATTGCACATCATCGGATCTGAAAACGGTCCTCGACTCTCGTAAGTATGGGCGGAAAACTTTTCTCACAACAGACAGAGCATCTGAAGGAATTGAGGGAGTTAGTCGCTTCTTCTTTCTAAATATTCTGCTAATTTAAAGGGCTCGCCTGTAAAAATGAAACCTATTGCTACCTTATTGACTTATGTGTGGCAACATTGTCCCAATTATCCAGAGAAAGGGTCCTTAAAAATCTCCATTTGGCAAAAAATTGGTGACTATCTCCATAGTCCTACCTCATGCACCTATTGGCATTTTGGTCACTTGGAGGAAAATTAATGGAGGCTTTAAAAGTCACTTATAAAATAGAAAGCAGAGAGTGTTATTTGAATCCCCCCCCACCAAGTTATGATAACTTTTCTGTCCTTCAACCCTCCGCTCCCAATGATCATAAGTCATTACGGGAGCCTCCCTCCATCCAATCCACTTCCTTAAATGTAGAGCCTCGTGTCCTCCACCACCCTCCCGAAGCGGGGGGGGGGGGGGTGGTTGTAAAAAGCCATTCAACAAGCCTTTTATGAAGGAGAGAAATGGATGAGGACACCCTTGCAGCTGCCTCTCTTTATCCTATCATAGCAAACACGGCATCCTCCAGCTCCTCAGTATACCCCAATGTCGCTACAAAATGATATAAGATTAAAAGGCAGCTTGCTAAGGAAAATGGTATTCAATCTCGCTATGTACAGGGTCTCATTTAGGATCAAGTAGCCCAACCAGGAGCTGACTTGATAAATGCTGATTGGCGCGTATATTATTTCACATGATCCTCATGCCTTCACAATTTTTTGGTCTGGGAGTCAGAATTTCATAAGCGTACTTGCAGCCGAAGCCGGCTAGAGGCTTCGCTGGCAAATGTTCACCTCTAGATATCGCTTAACTCGGTATCTGGCACTATGTTTACCGTTGCCTAGCAAGATTCCAACAGACGCAGCTGCTTTCGCCTATTATACAGGATTGTGCTTTGGCCGCTGCTTGAAAAATTGATAATGTAGGATGCATGCCCAAATCTTTTTCTAAGTCATTTCAAGGACCTTCTGAGCCTTTCCCTCCTTTATAAATCATCTCACAGAAGCCGCTTTAGAGAGACAATTGATAATGAGGAGAGGCTTGTAAATGAATTAAAAATTGAAACTTTTGCTTCATGAAAAATCAAACGCTGATTGCCAGAAAGTTTTAACAACCATTAATTAATAAGAAACTGTTACCTTTGGCAGATTATCTACTTACAGCCCCTCCTCCAATCTTAGGAACCACCATCCCACTTCCCATGTCTAACTTCTGGCTACAGCATTACTGAAGGCATGCAGCAGAACATGAGCTTCTCTTTTCCCATTCCCAACAAAACACTCGCAAAATGGGGCAATTATGTTTTTAATTGTGGCAAGCCAGGTCACTTAAGAGAGCCAAATGCAGAACAAAGCCCTGGGGCGGGGAGCAAATATGTCAAGAAAACCAGGTAGCTTCGGCCCAAAGACGCTATGCCCTCAATTGCCAAAAGGGCTATCACTGGGCTAAATCAGTGCAGAGTCCAAAGAAATGAACAGGCAGAATAACCCTGCAGATCATTCAAAAACCCTTTTTTGAATCAGGGAAACTAGAACAGGAGGCAGAGCCACAGCCAGCCCCACAACCAAAGGCTGCTGAAACTTGCAAACTTTTCTTCTTCTCGCGTTACGATCTTTGTTGCTAATGAAACTTTACTTATCTCTCCTGGGTGGTCGCTGATCCCTTCTCTTTGTACGGTCCTGTTTCAGCCTTTTCATATGCCCCCACAATTATCCAGTGCTAGTCTTTCCTGTAAGGGATTTAGGCTGAACAAGGTATTTTGCCTCTCCTTTTCTGTCTATGACTCCACTGTATTGTCTGATGATAGTCTTCGGTCCTGTCTGTACTAGCTAAATTACAGAAGTTACTACTAAAATGGAGGATGTTGTGGAAAAAATGATTTGTGCTCTTTAGAACCAACAACAAGAGCAACTCTAATGCAATTGAAAGGACAATCCAAGTCTAACCAAACCTACGGGCTAACATTCTTATTGAATGGTCGATCTTTTCTTGGTCTTTTAGATACTTGGAGCGGCGATATTTCCGTCACTCCGAAACCGCTGAGTGGACAAACCACCTGGCCTGCAGATGTGGCACCAGCGGTGAGAGGAGTGGCGGGGACTCCAGGAGACTCGCATTAAGCAGAAACGGTAAAAGCCCATTCCACGAGTCTCATTGTGTTGCTTATATTAAACCAGCTGCTAATTCCTCTGTATACTAATTTGTAGGGAACCAAGGGGAGATGAACCCTTATTCGTTCCACAAGGTTTATAATGCACAACCTTAACCTCCACTTAACCATGCTTCACTTGCATTGGACTCACAATAAACCCTTGTGTTGGTATTGGATCAAGTTGGCTCTCCCTTTCTATAAAGCTTTGAAGCCTTACATTCTCTGTCTTCAGGATAACAATTAGATAAAGGTCATTCATAGAACCTTCATTGAGTCCATATTACAATACCCCAGTTTTTGTGTTATTAAAAAAAAAGAAAAACGGCGCTTTGGCGGGCGTCTCCTTCAGGATTTAAAGTCTGTTGAATTCGGTCCTCCTCAATGGACCCCTGCAATGTGGTCTTGCCAAATCCTAACATATTCCTCAGAATATGACCTTTTATCATATTGGATTTATAAAAAAAAAAGACTGGTTTTTTCTTTCTCCGATTCCATTACACCAGTTAGATAGAAATTGATTTGCCTTTTACAGTACACCTTAAATAATCAGAAGACCTACCCAAACAATTATCAATGAAAGTCTTACCGCAAGGATGTTTTAAACAGTCCAACTATGTGTCAATATTTTGGATTTAGCCTTGCAACCGCATACAGAGGGACAAATATCCTCATTTTTGTAATCTATCATTACAATGGATAGATTATTGGTATGCTGCCACCTGGCCCAAAGATAGAAGCACTGTATTAAAAACATCTACCGTGCCTGACCTCCATTCTACGGGGTAAAGCCAGGTCTCACTCAACAATTTAAGCCCCTCAGAAAAAAGTACAAATCCTCCAAAACCACCCTCTTTTATCCTAAATTTAGCGTTTACAAGTTACTTGCTTGCAGCTGCTGTTCCTTCCCCTTCCCCTCCTCAACACTTCCCCGCGAAACCGCACACTTGTGTGGATCCTTACAACAGTTTCCTAGGAACGCTTAAATTGGTATCAGTTTTCTTTTTAACTCGTGGTATGTTGACCGACAGCTACAATAAGCTCCTTTTTATATGCCTCACACAGGTAAATAGCTCCCCAGTCTCGATGTTATGATTCTTAGAATAAAAGAGCAGTTGCAGAGGCATTATTAAAAGACGTTCCCATT
>BHFT01056729.1:0-11106 GCA_004320025.1 Laticauda laticaudata
AGTCCTTGGGCTTTTCTGCTCAACAGCTGCTTGAAAGCAGGTGAGTACCACTTCAAATTTATAATCTTACTGGTGAGGGGAGTGGAAGCGTGAGTGGACCAGATGTGTGATTGTGGGTTTTCTCTGTGGAAATAGCGGGACCTCACCTCTGTGATTGCCAGCCGAACCCCAGCCAGCTGCTAGCTCAAACACGAGCCGTGACCAGCTGGATTTGGGATCACAAGGGATGATCACGGAGTGTGAGTCCTTCTGGAGGATGTAAGAAAAACCGAGCAGGCTGCAAAAGAAACTGGTGTTAGGAAATAAATAAAAAAGCAGAAAAATAGTCCCGGTGCATCCCGCAAGCAAAGTCCTGTGCATTTAGAAGGGGTCGGCTGCAGAAAAGGTCCTTCCAGATCCCCACCTTTAAGGGAGACCTGAAAACTGACAGCTGAGTGTAGGGAGGGGCCTGTACCGAAGCTGCTAGGGGGCAGATGGTCCTCTGAGATGCCTGTTTTTTAGGGGCGGGTCTTAAAACTGATGGCTGAGTTTCCCTAAAAGAAAGGAGCCCGTACTCCATGTGTAGGGAAACTGGAGTCCTTTCCAGACCTTTTTTGTCTGAAAATTGACAGCTGCAGCCCGGCTAAACCAAAGTAATCTCCACATCAAGCAGGGAATATGGGAAGTTGCAGCTCGAGGGCAATGGAAGAGACCCCCTTGGATAAATTATTTGAGGCTTGGGACAAAAGGCAAGTGCCTGTCCTGACTGGAATGCATAAAAAAGAAGCAAAAAGAATTTGCAAAAAGTCAGCAGTAAATCATCAACATATTGGATTAAAGTAGACTGCTGTGGTAGGGAAATGGAGGAGAGGTCTGCCTTTAATAAAAAAGAAGCAAAAAGAATTTGCAAAAAGTGGGTTTTATTGTGAGATGACATGGGTAGATATGGGCAGTGTTTTAGATGAAAACACCCTGAAAGCACTTAGAACATGCATTAAACCCAGCCAAATACCCTATTGGTACTTCTGGGCTGAAATGGCTACGACCAAAGACCTGACCGAGGGAAAAGATCAGGAAAAACCTGAAACCCATTCCCTGGAAGGAAAGATTAATACAGGCATACCTACAGCAAGGAGTTTTCATTAAATGTCCTTGTGAAGTTCCCTTTCCACATAGTCCACATCTTGTCAAAACTCTGCATACACCCCAATTATGTATTTCTTCTCCTAATTTCATCATATATTTTGCTACAGCTGCATTTCAGTCAAGTTATGTCATGGCTAAGGATCTTTAAGACATTAATTGTGACTATAAATTCTATTTGTGAAACCCTGCATATTAAGGCACTCTTAGTAGAGGTTGCTAAACTTTTATGAGTAGCAATGCAAAGGATAATTTGGGGATCCTTGACATATTTTCAATTCCTGTCCAAATATAACTTAGTAACAGCCAGAGAAATCTATTTGTCCAATTGTGCTCATGGAAATTTAGACATTATATCTTGTTGTTCAACTGTTTTCCATTTCAGCTGACTAATTTTAGCCATTAGTTGTTTTAATACACTGCTTCTAATTTATTTAGTGCCTCCCTAGCTCTTTGGAACTATCATTTAGCTGAGCTTCAATTCCAGAAAATAACAAAATGCTACAGGATTTTGATTTTCTGAAAGTGGTTGCTCATTATCTTAGTCTCTTCTTTTTTAAATATCAGATTATTAAATAGATATGGGAATCTATTGAAATAAAATTGGAATGTTCTGTAGCTACACTGTCTAGGGACGTGGTGGCTCAGTGGTTAAGACACTGAGCTTGTCGATCAGAAAGGTTGGCATGTCAGCGGTATGAATCACTAGCACCGCATAACAGAGTGAGCTTCCATAACTTGTCCCAGCTTCTGCCAACCTTCAGTTCGAAAGCATGTAAATATGCAAGTAGAAAAATAGGGACCACTTTGGTAGGAAGTTAACAGCATTCCATGCACCTTTGGCATTTAGTTATGCTGGCCAGATAAGAAGTCTTCGGACAGTGCTGGCTCTTTGGCTTTGTAATGGAGATGGGCACCACCCTTTAGAACTGAAAATGACTAGCACATATGTGTGAAGGGAACCTTTACCTTATAGCTACAAGAAGCCACACTGAGGCATTATTAAAACTAATACAAGGGAAAGGACTGGAAAGAACTGGAAATTTTTAAGAAGAGATTGGACAGCCATTTGTCTGAAGTGGTGTAGGATTTGCTGCCTAGGGGTTGGACTAGAAGACCTCCAAGGTCCCTTCCAACTCTGTTGTTATTAGTATTAGTATCTGTTATGGTGGGGAAAGAGGTAAGAATACTCAAGGTGTTGGCATAAGTATATGATCAAAATCCATCCATCTTAAGTGTATCATGCAATAGCAATAGTATTTAGATTATATGCTTTACAGCCTTCTTAAGTGGTTTACAGAATCAGCATATTGCCACCAACAATCTGGGTCCTCATTTTACTGATATTGGAAGGGTGGAAGGCTGAGTTAACCTTGAGCTACTCAGGATGGAACTCCTGGAGTGAGGAATGAGTCAGCTTGTTTTAATCTTTCCCCTTGATACCCTGAAAAAAAAGGTGAGATTTTCAACACTTTTCTGTTTTGAAGTGTTTTATCTCCCCAATATTATTGATTTCCTAAAACGTCTTGATCCAGACAATAATTTGCAGCAGTGTAAAATGGCAAAACAGCACGTTGCTTTTTAACCATTTAGGTCACATGTAGGTTCTCTAGAGCTAGAGAGACAAATTGTGGATCTGTCTTCTGTTTATAGGCTAGTCTCCATTACTCTGCAAGACTTAGCAAAGAGGCTGAAGGTGAGAAGTGAACTATTATGCTTTTCAGGCAGATCTGTATGGACCCACCATACCATCCATGTCCTCAAGACCTACAAAAAAAAAAAAANCACCTGCTCAAACCCCCACTCCTTTACCCTCAAACTAACCTCTATTGACCTCACCCCGTTCCTAAGAGGTCTGTAAGGAGCATGCATAAGTGCACAATCGTGCCTACCATCCCTGTCCTATTGTCCCCAATTATTAGTTCCTATTTCTTGTATTTAAACTTATGTTTATTATTGTTTCTGTTGTATTGTAAGCTTTTGATAAATAAAATAAATAAATAAAACAATATGGATCAGAACTGAAGCAGTTGGGTCATTGGTAGATTGTAGATGGAATGCCTTCCTTCCTTCCTTCCTCCCTCCCTTCCCAAAGAGAAAGAAAGACAGCCTGTATTTTGAAGGAACTATTCAGCTCATGCTGGATACTTCATTGAGTTGAGGAAGAAAGCAAAATGGTCTTGCAGTCTGCAGGAAAGCCAGAACCAGTCTTCTATGAAGTTTTATAAGTTAAGGGACTGTCACATAGGCTGACGGATGCAAAAAGTATGTAAAAAGGACACAGCAGACGAGAAAATGTTCCATCCATTGTTATCCGCTCTCAACTCTCAAAAGTGCCCCAAATTTGCTAGACATGAACAGAGCGGACAACAACAGAAAGGAACGGACGGGGAGAGGAGGATGTAGCGAGGAGTAAAGCGGATGCTCCAGGAAGCCTAGCAGATGGAAGCGGTATGGAAATGGATGGAAGCGGATGGCACTATCCGCAGGGGCTTCCGGGGGAGCACAGCGAAGGTGGACCACGCAGCAGGAAGGAGCGGGTGGACTGCGGAGCGGTGCGGAGCGGCAGGATGCGGAGCGGATACAGCGGGAGTTATTATCACGGACGCCTAGTGGGGATGACAGCAGATGCCTAGCAGATGCAAAGCATTCACTGGCGCATGCGGGAGGAGCATTGCAATCAGCCCCGTGGATATAAAAGGATGCAGCTCGCAAGCAGGTCACCCATTTCAGAGGAAAGACCTTGCTTCCAGAAAGACATCCCAGCCAACAACCAGGGGAAGAAGAGGCAAGCCTGTTTTGCCTATCCGCCACCCTGGCAAGAAGGACAGGGCACCATCCCACCCCCTGACCCCATAACCGGCTTCGCTGGGGCTTCTGTGCTCGGGCTGAACGCTGACTGGTGCTGGGGCTTCTGCGGTGCCTGCTCCTGGTGCTAAGGGGCTTCTGCTGTGCTTACTCTGCTGGCTGCTGCTCCTTGGTGCTGGTGCTTCTGCTTGGTGCTTTTACTCTGCTTGGTTGCTGCTCCTGTCCTGCTAGTGCTTGCTTGGTCTCTGCTGGTGCTCCTGGTGCTTGCTAGTGCTGTGGTGCTGCTTTTTGCTGTTGGTTGTGTTCAGTTGCTGCTGCTGCTGCTGTCGGCTGTGGCATGGAGGAAGCCCCCTAGAACCTCAAAGCCCCTCTGTGAGGGCCCAGAAGGCTCCCTGCCAGAGGGAGGAGAGGCATACGCGAGATAGTGACAGAGGCAAACTCCATCGAAGAGGAACAATGAGGATGAGGTGCTCGAATGGCTGAGGGAGAACGAAAGTACCTATGGCGGAAGGACACAGGCGCTATCGAGGACACCAAGAGGAAGAGGCGGCTTATAGAGAGCGAAGGCGGAGGAGCCTGGGCTACATTCGGAGGTCCTCCTCAATTGGTGGAGGGCACATGCACACCTGGTAAAAGGAAGCTGCACCTCAAGAAGTCTGGCCAGGTGCGGTCAAGCTCACCGACTGGGAGACCTACGTGATGGCCAAGTGCAGCTTCTTGGAGGGTGAGATCCGCCACTGAGGAAACAGCCCCTCTGTTCTACCCTCTCTCTCAGGCAGCCCACAGAGAGCCAGTCCTCTTTCTGGCCAAGAGTCAGCTCCTCTGTCCAGGCAGGTATCTGTGGAGCGTCCCACGACGGAGACCCACCAAGACAGCATCTCGCCATTCCCGTCGCGTGGATAGCACTCCGACAACTACGTGGAGGACCCCCTGACGCAAGTGGGGAGCAAGGAGAAGGGAAACTTCCACCAGAGACCAACCCACTACCCACACCCAATCCACCTCCCACAGAAAGCAGGCCAGAGGAGCCAGACCGGAGGGCAGAGCAAGGACTACATCAAAAAGCAGCGTAGATGCTTCCTCTCTCAGCTGGTACCACTGAATACCATTCCTCAAACCGCTAGCCCTTCCTCACGCTACATCAACCAGACCCTATGGACATGTCCGAATCACAGTACCAGGTGAAAATAAAGGAGAGCGATCACTTGTCTTCTGCACAACCCTCCAGCCCAGCTGAACTTGGCTCCGACCAGTCCAGGTCTTGCTCCTCCACCCCAGGTGATGTCACAGCCCTTCCAAGGCTTTCACAGGCCCGTCACCTACCCAAGGGGTATGGCTACCAGGGGTTCCAGCAGCACAGGCAGCAGCCCTTCCCAGCCAGGCACAGGTCTCATCGAACCACCGCCAGACTTTGCCACAGATGCCACCCACGCCACAGATGCCACCCACGGGCACAGATTCCACCTATTGCCACAGATGCCCATCCATGCCACAGATGCCACCCACGACTACCTCGCTCACCTGCAGACCAGACAGCCCACTACCACTCCTCCTTCCTCCACCCCACAAGCCAAGCCCGCCTCAGAACAATCTGTCATCGGTTTGGGGCTGACCACCCCATGTCCTTGGAGGAAGGCGCCTCTCAACATCACAGGACTGAGCCAGCTCTCTGAGAAGCTTCCTCCACAACCATCCCCTTTGCCTCTTGTTGTGAGGCACCCCCATTGGTGCCTCAGACCAGCACTCCAGCAGCAGCCACCCGCCACAGCACTTGGACCCTTCACTCCCTGAGGACTATGGCATTGCCTCAGAGTTGGACTTGAGAAGAGTGCAGAGACTGGGTGCTACCTGTGACGTTGACCACTTTACTTGGTCATTTTGCTTTTACAGTTTGTTATTAATTAAAGTTTATCTTGCTTCACACACGTTGGTTAATTATTTATTTATTAAATAAAGTCTTTCGGTGGAAACTTTTAGAAATGGTTAAGCCTTTGCGATCTTGTGGAGGAATGGGTAAGGATAGCAGTGGGATGGGCAGGTTTACCTGTGGGTGGGCAGGTATACCTGTGGGATGGGTAATACCCTTCGGATGGGTATAGGAAGCCCAGAGGATAAATAACCTCCAGTTGCAAGCATTAGTGGGACTTGTATGGTCCACCCAACCTCCCAGGTGCACACCTATGGCCCTTTCTTATCAATAACAATAATCATTCATTCAACACATTCAACATAAAAACACAATCATCTTTATTAAATGCCCTGTTCATTTTAGGGCCCTCAACATACATGGCACTAACTCATCAGTGTGAGAGACAGGCTGAAGGGAAGCACCATTAAGCCACCTACCATCCTGTTCTTGCCACTCCACTGCTCCAACTGGGAGTTTTGCACCAGTGTTTCAGGAGGTGGGGGATTGCCGCTGCTTTCTTCCCTTCACGTGAAGCCTCTGTTGGGGCCTTGCACATCCACAGTATCTATCAGGTTTCACCCTTGCCTCCCTTCACCAGGCTCCATGGTCCCCATTTATGCCTGTTGGCGCTCCACGAGCCTGTTTCTTGCAACACTGGGCGTTACGGAAGTGTTGCATGACGATTGTGCAGGATGCAGCCAAGCCCACGATGTTCCTCACGGTCTCTGGGAGGATTGCTGCATGGTGTGTGAGAAGTACCTGGAACCTGTTGGCCAGGATGTCAAGGCATTCTCTTGCGCACCCAACCTTGCCCTGGACAGCCTGTAGTTGAAGATCCTCTCTTCACGGGTGAGGTATCTCGGAATGTGTAGCGGCTTTCATGAGGTAGGTTCTGAGGGAAAAGGCGTCATCCCCCAACGAATGAAAGTAGGGCACATTTCTTGCATGTCGTTGGGCAGAGGGTCTGGATTCTGGGAAGGCCTATGATGAGGTTGCGTTCCAGCTCCTCCTGAGGTGCTAAGTGGACCCTGACATTGGCTGCGAGCCTTTGCAGGCCACCGTGCTTGCCATCTATTGGCTCCAATGGTGTTGGGGGAAGTTCCACTTTCTTGATACCAACTGCTCTGCCAACTTTCTTTCCAGGACTATCTTCAGTGGAGGGGCACTGGAGGAGCTCCTCCAGGTATTCTTCGATGATGGCTGTTACCACTTTTCTCTGACCCACAATGCTGGATGGTGTGTAGGCACGCCTCCAGCTGTACTGCATGCTCCTGTAGGTCGGTCCCTGAGAGCCAGGTGGCGCAGAGTCCCAGTGCCACCTTCAAGCCCAGGGTCCAATGGCTTGTGGCCGGAAGTTTGTGTTTGCCTGTTGGTCAACCTGGGTCTCAGGCTGCCCTCCACAACTTCGTCAAGCATGGCTGGTGGCATTCATCATGAAGTTCTGGAATTGTACCAGAGTTCTTCATTCCTCCAGCTCCACCATCAGCTTGTTATACAGTCGGCTATCGGCTCTTACTGCACGTGATCCATCTCAGCCCCAGAACACTTCTTGGATGACCTCCTTTTCTTCCCGTGGAACAGGTGAATGAGCCTGTAGAGGGTCTTCGCCACGTTGTTTAGAACGATGGTGGCTTACCAAAAGGGAGTGGTGTGACGATCCATTGGCTTGGAGATGACTGGATGCATGTGGAAGAGCAAGAGCCAGATCTTGGGTTTGCTAGGCTGCTGGAACTGAAAGTGAGATCCAGGTGATTTCTCCCCCTTTTTATTGGAAAATATAGGTTTTCTGACTAGGTTGTCCTTTTGCATCCTTTAGGCATCCTGCAGACATCCCTAAATATCCGAGATACGTCCTCCTATATGAATGTTTTTCCATTTTAATGCTTTGTATGCGAGCTGCATCTGCTTTCATCCTTTCTATGTCTGTGCTTACTAATGCTGCATGGTCCGTTCCGCGTGCTGTTTCGCTTCCTTCCTGTGTCGTATTTCCACTGCGAGCGGGATGCGAGTTTGCACTGACGCGCAATGCATGCCTAGCGGATATAGCTGGACACATAATGGATGACGACGGACGTAAAACGGATGTTCCCCGTATGTGTAGCAGATTTGTATAATGGACGCGTTGGATACTTTTTTCCGCTCAAAAAGTTTTTGTGCAGCCAAAACTTTTTAGTGGATGGCAAATGTTCAGGTAGACGGATGCCTGGACAGTATAGTATGAAAAACGGAGGCAGTGAGTACAGAAACATGGATGCATCGCGTTAACCAATGGATGGCAAGTGTTTCTCTCCGTTTTACATCCTCTTTCCATCCGTTGGTGCTGTATGACATGGGCTTTAGTTTTTTGACACAAATGGGTAGAAAAGAGTCTAAGTGAACTAATTAGTTTATTGCCTTATCACAAATCACTTCAATACCATATTTGAAATTATTCTTTTCCCTGTATATTTTTGCTCATATGTCTCATATGTCTATGAAAGAAGAAAACAAAAAACAGTATTTGATTGGTGGGGTTTTTTTTTTTTGCATTGATTTGGCCTGGGGTTCAATTCTTCTTGAACAATTCAGCTTTTTATTTCCATTTTGAACTTTTCTACTGAATTGACCTACTTTTGTGGAATTGTCCTATAATATGAAAAAACCCAGCTCTCTGAAAAAGAGAGGAAAGCCCAACTCTTGAAAAAAGCTGTAACGCTGGGAATGTTGGAAGAAAAGAAAGAGGATGGCCATCAGCAAGTTGAATGAGTCCACCTTGCTGCTGGCCATCCTCTTATTCTCTTTTACAGACTTATTTACAGTGGTGATGAGTGTACTGTTTGAAGACTTGAAAAACCAGATGAGGGACAGATCATCATGGAGAAAATCTATGTTATTGTTAGGAGTCAAAAACTACTTGATGAAATATAATCAGTCAGACAATTAAATACCTTCTCCATTCTTGACAATCTTGATGTAGTTCCAAATTATCAATCATTTATAAGGAGATACCTTCTTCTAAAAAGAAATGACATATATGGTAAAAAGACATGATGATAAAAAGTACCTTCTCCCATATACAAGTAATCCCTGACTTACAACCATTTGTTTAGTGACCATTTGAAATTACAACAACTGAAAAAAGTGACTTATAACCAATTTTCATGCTTACAACTGTTGCAGCATCCTTATGGTCATGTGATTAAAGTTTGGGTGCTTGGCAACTGGCATGTACTCATGACAGTTGCACTGTCCCAGGATCCTGTAATCACCATTTGTAATAAATCAATGGGGGAAGCCAGATTCACTTAATAGCTGCATGATTCACTTAACAACCATGGCAAAAAAAATCATAAAAGGGCGCAAAACTCAATAATTGCCTTGCTTAGCAAAGGAAGTTTTGGGCTTAATTGGAGTTGTAAATTGAAGACTACTTATACATGTGAGCTGTATTCACTATCTGTGACCCAATAAACAAACTGTTGAAATTCACTGACATGTCATGTTGACCTAGTAGGAATTGATAAATAATAAGTCACACAGATGAGTTTACCAAAATATTCCAATATTGTTCCGTGCCTGCCTTCTTCATTTTACGTTTGTAATGTAATAGAGCAAGAGTATATAAACTATGGTTCTGTCTTGTTCAGGGCCACCCAACAAACTGCCATTAATTTGCTGAGAGTCCAGTCTACACTGTTTTAATGTTCGCATCCTAATAAAATTAAGCTGTAGATTCAAAGTGATTTGGTTGTTTTTGGAGAGTCAGGTTTGGGTTATAACACCCAAACCCACACTTATTCCTTTCAAGGAATGGAGTAGATCAGGAGTGCCAAACTGGCACCCNAGGAATGGAGTAGATCAGGAGTGCCAAACTGGCACCCCGAGAGCCGGATGTGTTGTGCGCAGGCCATGCCCGCCTTAGCTCTGCAAAGGTGGAAAATGTAATAGTACATCACATAATGGCAACCTGACATGGTGAGTTTGACACACATGGAGTAAGATGAACATGAAAGTGATCAAAAGTGGGTAAAATGATCCCTTATTCATGTGGCCCCAAGATTTTTTTTTGTTATTCCTAGATATAGAAATGTATTCCTTTAAAATAGTATAATAACTCTGCATTAAGGCTAATCTTACATTTTTTGTTTGTTTTCTACCTCAGAATAAGTGGGAATCTACAGTACTGCCAATCTTTGGAAACTGGGGTTTTGTTTGGAGTTTAATTTAATTTAATTTTTTTACATGGCCACACCTCTCTGTTCTGACTCTGGGTGGCAAATGAGAAATTAAAAATCTGAAAAACAACAGAACAACTCAATTAGGAAATCACAACTGCAATCAATCAGTGGTATGCCAGAAGCCCAAAAAGGTAATTCAATTTTTTATAATTAGAAAAAAAATGGTTACAAGCTTATTCCCTTGTTATCTCACAACAATAACTGTCAATATCCCAGGACACTGATGTATTTGAACTATTTCTTTTATGAAATTTTCCCATTTGTTGCCACCTTTGATTAATCTGACTGCCATCATCACCCAGAGAATAATGAAAGCAGCAGGCATTACTTGGCTATTTGGTTAAACATAGCAGTTATCTTTCCTTGTGCTTTCTGTTGTCTAATGTGAGTAATGCAAGAAGTAAAAGAGAGGAGAGAGGGAATGAAAATAAAAGCAAGAAAAAATGTATCCCAACAATTGTTGAAACTGATGCCAGAAGAATCAGACTGTGAAGCTGATATTCATTTTCTATCTTATCTTGTTAGCTTGCCAGGCTACATGGGGGGAAATGGCTTAAGACTGCCACATGTTTTTTTTCAGCGTAATTTGTTGTAACCCACATTTGTTTCAAGGATTCATCACTGTGGATTGCCCAGGTTGCTGTTTTCTAACTTGCAATTTAACTGTTATAGAATATAATTTAGGAAATATGTATGGAAGTTTACATGAAGAGAGGGAGAGGAAGGGAGGGAGAGAAAAAGAAAATCATCACCACAGCAGCAAAACTTCATATGATAGCGAGAAAATGATCACTTGCATCTATACAATTAATTATTGCTGATAGAAACTACCTTAAGTGTAGCTAGAAGGTAGAAAGAGAAGAACAGTGATGGAAAGTAAGCATCTTTATGGATTGAATAGGGCTGCTATTAATGAATTAACCCATCATCCAATACAACCTTACATTCTAAGTCCATAATCTTCACAGCTAGTCTTATGCTTTGTAGAGCCTTGGGCCTTTGTAAAATGATCTGCTATATTGTTTTCTGACATACAGTATTCTAGCTTAA
>BHFT01056730.1:0-10802 GCA_004320025.1 Laticauda laticaudata
ACGGATGGAGCCACCCCCGAAATTTTGCTCGTCCACTGTGTCCTTTATGCATATGTTTTGCATCCGTCGGCCAGTGAGACCGGGCCTTTACACCAAAAAGTAAGAAATCATGATGCTTAAACACAGTACTCTGCTGAATATGAGGGGGCACAATATGATGTTAGAGGTCATGACTCTGCACATTTTGGAGATTTTAACAAGATAGTTAGATGTTGCATCTGATCAATCACTGTTATATTATTTCTGACTGGCAAACCTCTATCCTTTTAGCATTCCAGAAGGTTTTGAAGACCTGGTTTTTGGAAGTAAACTAGATAACCGTACATTAGAACTGATTTGGCAGAAGGTTTTCTTTGTATGTTTTGATCAATTGAATTTTAAAATGTTGATATGATTTTATATGTCTTTTAATTTTTGATTGGGACCCACACAGGGTTGGTTGAAAGATGGCAGCTATATAAATGTACAGTAAAAGTAAGTAAGTAAATACTTAAAATGAGTTTTAATGGATTCTATCTTGGAACTGGAAATAAAGGTGGTCTTAGTTTTTAGTTTTTTTGTATATTGAACTATGAATTAATTTTCTTGTGGTTAAGTAAGCACCTCTTCCCCGTTAAAGAAGGAAAACTTAAAATATTTTTTCAGTAAATTGGATGTATATTTGAACAATAATGTTCCCAGCAAGCTTTTGCTGAAATGGTCATATTATTGATGCCAAAATATATCTTCCAAAATATATGTGAAAAAGTTTGGAAAATGAAATATAGTTTTTCTAAGACAGGAGCAACTGTCATCCTTAGGGATATCATACATTCATTTTAAGTGTCTTACATTAAAATAATTTTGAGAGAATTCAACTACCAGCATTATCACTTCATTTGTTTCTCATTTGGGTCCTTTTCTTTGACAGAGTTTTATTAGCTTCCTCAGTCTCATGTTCTTCATCCAGATTGTTCCTAGGGTTACTTATTACTACTTGGTGTGTAGTAATAACTTGGGAATTTGCAAAGGCGATATGTATTCCTCTTTATATAATTTCACACTGGTTTGATATGCATAAATATATTATGAAGAGTGATCTATCCAGTACAGCAGATCCAACTGACTTTAGGATTTGGTACCATGTGTGCCCTCTCCACACAGTCTGGGTCTTGACCTTTCTAGCACAGATCAGTTTCCTTTCATTAGAATACATTTTCTTGCCATGTAAAAAAGAAATCAAAAATGCAAAAAATAAAGATCTCCAATAATATTTACTTGTAACATGCTAATTCACTTGCTTAAACAATGAGCTTGAATACATTCATTTGTATGGATTGAATGTAGCCTTTTTAATACCCAGGTAGCTAGTAAAAGAGAAATATATGAGAATCTCTTCGAGGAAGATGGGTATCCCAGAAATTAATTAATTAAATAAATAAATACACACACACACACACAATTATTTTGCATTGCAATAATATTGCATTCAATAATATTGCATTAAATATCTATGTCCTGTTTTAAAACCTGGGTCATACCTCCATTTAAGTGGGGAAAGGAAACACCTATGTTATATTAATATGCAGTACTATAATCTGGGCCTTCTATAAGAGTAAAGCTTCGACCTTTGCTGTTATGCCATCAATAATTTAAATAATCATTTGAAGTGCCTGAAATCTTATATCAAATTTTTCAAGACTTTAGCACTTAACAATTTTCTTAACAACTTTTTTATTTATTGCAGGAAAAGAATTTTGTATGATAATATTGCCATATTCTTACTCTTTTTAGTTTAATGATCATATACTCTTCTTTTTATATTTTATTAATTATTTTATTATATGAAACCTATTAACTAAAGAAAAAATATATACATATGGTACATATTGAACTATGCAGATTGTTGCTGATGCAAGCATTAAAACCAATCAGCAGTTCCTTAAATCAAATCCAGCTTTTCCTGGGATTGTGCCATAGTTGTGAAAGGCAAATTGTGAATTAAACAGCTTGCACACTTAGGGATTTCACCTGGTTACACATTTCTAATTAAAAACATTTCTTTGTCTTGTAAGTACAAAATGTAAAATCTCTGCCATCTCCATGCATATCTATCACAATCCCTTAGCTCTACTAGCATAAGCCTTTTAACAGACAAGGTACTCCATAATCTTCTCCTATATTTCTCATTAAGGAGTGCCACATTATCGCTAATTGACTTCAGTCTACAACTTAACTTCCAAACAGTATTGCTGTTCATGTATTCATTCAGCCATTCTTTAGAACTGTCTTGGGGATATGCGTATGTTCTTTTTTCAGCCCATGTCAAACAATTGCCAGGTAACTAAAATTCTTGAGCTCTATACCCATAAAAAAATGTTAAGCATTGTAGATTAGATACATGGAATGTTTTTTATGCTTTCTACCGAAAAATAATGATGAAGTTAAATCACTATTTGTATATACACATGCAAACACACACAAACCATCATAACACAGAACAACTCCATATCAATGGAATGATACTGAAAATAAATTAAATATTTGGTCTAGGCTTTGGATGTCTGGCTTCTGCAAATTAAAATGTTTCTTACAAATATTTTCCAAAGTAATATTTCTTTTTTAAACAAACCTGTGAAGATCTCCTTCTGAGAGTCTCAAAATTCTATGTCCTTTAGCGGATGATTAAACAAAGGACTGGAAAATCTCACATTCTTTATTGAAATGCATGCTGCAAAAATAGATCTATAAATCATATATATATATGGTGTTTTTTTTTTAAGTTTTCACGGGTACTTACATGTGTGCTGATTCAGCTTTCCTTCGGGTATGCATCCACATCATTGTAGTGCTTTTAAAGTTGTAGCGACGTTTTGGCAAAATATCATCTGCCATCATCAGGCTTCTGTATTGAGTTTGTACAAACTCAATACAGAAGCCTGATGATGGCAGACGAGATTCTGCTGAAATGTTTGCAACAACTTAAAAGCACTACAATGACGTGGGATAATATCCGAAGGAAGCTGAACAGCATATATATATATATATATATATATATATATATATATATATATATATATATATGTATATGTATAATTTTTTCTTAAGTTTTTGCAGGTATCTATATGTATGGTATTCACCTTTGTTCGGGTATTTTCCCACATCATTATAGTTGTGTTTTTAAAGTTGTAGTGACGTTTTGGCAAAATCTCATCTGCTATCATCAGACTTCTGTATTGTGTTCATCTGTGAGTCAGGCTTTAAAATAGAAATGGCTGTGAAGGCCTGACTCACAGACAATACAGAAGCCTGATGAGGGCAGATGAGATTCTGCTGAAACGTCGCTACAACTGTAAAAGCACAACTATAATGACATATATGTATGTTTGCTGTTCAGCTTCCTTCGGGTATTATCCACCATCATAGTAGTTGTGCTTTTAAAGTTGTAGCAACGTTTCAGCAGAATCTCATCTGCCATCATCAGGCTTCTGTATTGAGTTCCTCTGTGAGTCAGGCTATCACAGCCATTTCAGTGATAGCCTGACTCACAGACAAACTCTATACAGAAGCCTGATGATGGCAGATGAGATTCTGCTGAAACGTTGCTGCTACATATATATCTATATCTATATCTACATCTACACAACAGTAGGCTAGCCTCAAATTTAAAACCAATGGCTCTGATAGCCTGACCCACATGCGAACTCAGTACAGAAAACCTGATGATGGCAGATGAGATTCTGCTGAAACGTTGCTACAACTTTAAAAGCACTACAATGACGTGGGATAATACCCGAAGGAAGCTGAACTGCATTCATGTAAGTCCCCACGAAAACTTAAAAAAACAAATACACACACAGACACACACACACACACACATCTTGATTAGTTGCTATTTTGTTATATATTTTCCCCTCATTATTTTCAGTTTTGTTCTTTTAGTTGTCAGGCACTCAGGAAACAATTGTAGACCTGTAACATTTAAGTCACCAGAAATATTATAATAGTAATAATAATGAACATTTTATACATTTTGAACATTTTATACATCAGGTGATTTTTTGTTCTTTAAATGTAACCAATATCCAAGTTTAAAAAAAAATTACAAGCCAAAACAAGAAAATAATATTTGTTGTTTTAGTGACAGCCTTGACAGTATCAGTAACTTGATAAATAATGAAGCTTTGGGATTCCTGATGAAATTCTACCTGACAGCATTGTTATTTTGCCTCTAAGTTATACAGAGTTGCAGATACCAGGAGGTTGTCAGTAACTGATACAGGTGATGATACTTGTTAAAAATTATGTCTGAATTAATAGACTCTGGATTCATTGAGTTCTTTGGAATTGGTGCTGCAAATTGCTATATTTCTGACAACCTTCATTTCCTACTAGGCAAATTGAGATCCAGTATCCATAGCCCTGGGAAGTTGTTAAAGCAATTAAAGGCTTCTGTCCCTCAGCACATTGCTTGGTTACCATGGTATCCCCTGCCTCCAAGCCTTTACTGATGATGTCAGTATGTATAACAGGGGTTATTCACAGCATCTATGTGAAGATGATTCACCCTTCCTGAAAAATCATAGTCCATGCAAATCCTCCTCTACTTAGCATTATGTAAGACAACTAGGTGAACAAGGTAAGTACTTATTGCACATAATATATATGATAACCAAAGACTAACAGTGCTATGGTCAAAACTGTTATTCTTTCAAAAGTGTTATGTAAAGAAATCCCTTCAACTTCATTTAAAACAGCATAAATATTGATGTTGAATATCTTCAGTCAGACTTTGGATGGTATACTGTAAAGTTACTTTAGAGATAATATGAATCATGATTGTGTGAAAATATAAGAAGACTCTTTGTGTTTAGTTTTAGACTGTAATTTTGAGAAAGAATTAATAGAAGTCTTGAATTATATATGAAGCTAATAGCATTTTCTGTAATGATATTTTAAAAAGTATGTTATTTCATTTTTTTTAACTAAACAGTTTAGTGTATGCACTGAAGGAAGCAACTACTTTAGCATAGAAGCTAAGAGTATAAGTTGTATACCATAAAGTCAGTTGCTAGGTAAGATTTTTCATGTTACTCCTTCACTGGATGCAGAGATTGGTAGAACATGGATTGTGGGTAGTATCTAGAATTTATCAGGTATAAATCCTTCCTTACTATGTTTAGTTAGAAATAATAGAAGTTACAATTGAGTAATAACTGAAAGATCACTCATGGTCCACCCCTTCTTTAAATAATGACTTACTTAAAACTCTTCAAAGCACTTTGAAAACTTTCAATATATAATATATAATACTTCTGATGATTAATGACCAATGATTATTTTTTTGTTCATTCATTTTTAAGCAGTAGAGACCACATTTGTCTGTGGTAAATAGGAATCAGACAAAAACTATTATAGAATACTTGTAATATATATTTGTTTTATATGTTAATATTGAACACAGTCATTTATATGAAAACTAGACATATTCTGTCTGGTGGTTTAGTAACTTGTGCACATTTGCAAGGCTGAATTATATGCATTACATTTTTCAGCATCAGACAGCAGCCCAATTGCATTCTCTGATTCCACTTAACAATGCAACTGGTACAGTAATTATGTGGAACATCAGCCACATTTTTTCACCTCCTTTCTCTTGTGCTTTAACTATTTAGTCTGATGGATAAAAGCTAATTTAAAAGAGTATATCAAAAGCAAATATGGGCATAGAGAGCAAAGATCTGAAAATGAGAAACAGCACATATAGGAAAGATGGCTATGTTATTAAAGAACAGTGCAAATAAGTACTCCAGAACTATAGAGATCATGTTAAGAAAGGGAAAATTTGATTGAGCTTATAAAAGATTGTAAGAATAACATCAAGGGCTTCTTTCGGTATGCTCAAAATAAACAAAAATGGGAAAAGTAGTATGTTCACTGAAGACAGGGAAACACTAGCAAAACTATTTAAACTCCTCTTTTATTCAGTCTTCTTGAACAAGAATTTTGTTTTTCTCCTGGAAGTGGTAGCAAGCAAGAGGAAAAGGCAGAGATTACTACCAGTAGAAACATGATTGCTAAAATTACTTTGAATAAATTTAAATTTTCAGGGCCTGATAATCTGCATCCTAAGCATTGATGGAACTAGATGTTTCCACAACCATTTTTTTTTCAAGACTTAAAATTTTTCAGATTTTTTGAACATTCAAATACATTTACTAAAATAATAATCTAATAAACCTAATAAAGTTATTTTATGCATTTTGAGTTAATATTTTTTTCATAGTCAGTATGGTATCTATTATGTGTTATATATATAACAATCTTTAACTGCAGCTAGCTTTGGGCATAACAAAAACCTGGAAGACATCCCTTCTGCTCTGTTAGCTTTTCCAGAAGGAAGGAAAAAAACAAGAACATAAAGCTTTCTATGATTTCTTGTTGTCATAAGAAGTCATCCTAACTTGTTTAAAAATTGGATTACATAGTAACCAAGTTAATGACATAAGAACACAATCCTTGGATAGCTTGTCAAAAGTATAAGACTGGATATACCTATGGAGACATCTTTGCTCAGATCCAAAAATTGATTCTTCGCTCTTTCTCTTGTGTATTTGTATCTATCACACCTGAAAAATATATAATTATTGATATGTTCTGGGAAAAAAAATGCCCTCAAAAATAAGACAAGTCCTTGTTAGGGTTAGGGTTAGGTTAGACATAGCAATTTTTTGTTATGTTTACATCCCACCTTTCATTTCAAGAGCTTGGGGCAGGACACAACACAACACAGCATTTCCCATTTTTTGCAATAGCAACTCTGTGAAAAAGGCGGATGTATACACACACACACACACACACACATAATCTGCAGGGGAAAGCAGAGATAAATGATGAAAGCAGGATCATGCAATGCAATACAGAATCTACTCCTTTTATATAAACATTAGAACTTTTCATGTTTGAATCACAACAGTGTCTTAATTTTGACAAAAGCAGTGGAGTCTGTGAATGTCTGGGATCTGAATGACTGATTATGTGTCATCAAGTTTCTTCTCCTCTTAGAGTTCATATAGATTTGTTCCATGATTATCTGTCCCCGACCTGGTCTTTTAGGTTTCCTAATAGCACACTCATCACCACTGAGTCTATTCACTTTGCTGTTGCTTATCCTCTTTTTCTTTTTCCCTTTCTACCTTTCCCATTTCTATCTTTCTACCTTTCCTAGCAAGATAGGTCTATGCATAATGCATTTTAAGTATAACCATTTGAGCTTGGTCATTTGTATAGTTGGTGGGTTGGCTTGGAAACTGAACAGATGCAAAATAAAAGTTTATTTTTTCAATCTTGAGCAGGAGAGAGTTAGCATGAAGAGTCTTTCTTTTTCTCGTTCCAACTTGCAGTAACTACTGAATTTGAGTTTCTTTCCGTGGTATACCAACTCACAAAGATTTTCTTAGAAGAAAAAATAGATAAAGTGCTATATATGTTGCCTTGATCTCTTGCATGTAAGATGGGACATAAATCTAGTAACTAAGTAATAAAATATAATAGATGCCTATCATATTTCATGAAAATGTTTAATGTTTTTTTATCCTACTCTTCATAAAATAGCGTCAAGAGAGCTATAGCTTGTTATATCATACAATTTAAACACCTATTTTTAAATCACCTTTTCTATTTTTATTGTATTTAAAGAATGGATATTTTTTTATATTCCTCTGTAGTATGTTTGAAAAATTGTCTCCATATGCAAATGGCCTTGGAAAAATAATATACTTTAATTCTGTTTTCAAAATAATCTAGATTATACTAAAATTGGATTTGGGTTTCTATGTGTTGTAGTAACATAGGCTTGTCTTAGCAAATTATGTGAATCATACCATCATGTTAACCTATTGTAGCAGTGGGGACATTTAGCCGATTCGCACTGGTTCAGGTAAACTGGTAGCAATGATTTGGCATGGGTCGCCAAACTGGTAGTAACTTCTGGCTGGCCATGCCTCCAACCTGGTTGCCCAGTCATCGCTCACTCGCTTGCCCCACTCGATACCTAATGCTCACTCACCCCATTTGCCCAATGCTCACCCACCACTCCTTAAGGTATTTCTTCCTTTTTACCTCCCGACAATCCCGGGATTCTCACTGCTNAATGCTCACCCACCACTCCTTAAGGTATTTCTCCCTTTTTACCTCCCGACAATCCCGGGATTCTCACTGCTTCACGCAGGAAGCCCCAGAATGGACGGGTGCTGCATGCCCCTTTTTTGCTCCATTTTTTTTCTTCATCCCTGGGAAGCCTTCTGGGAGCAAAAATGTCCCTCCCAGAGGATCCCCTGAGGCCAGGAAGGCCCCAAAACGGAGCATGGAGAGCTGCTGCATACCTCACCTATGCTCTGTTTTTTCCCTTCCTGAGCCCCTGGGGAGCCTTTAGGAGCAAAAACATCCCCCCAGAGGCTCCCCTGAGGCCAGGAAGACCCAAAAAACAGGATGGGGTTGGGGGTAGTGCTGTAAAAAAAAAGCCACACCCACCCAATCACATGGTTTTGCCCACCTAGCCATGCTAACCTAGCCACACCCACAGAATCTGTAGTAAAAAAAATTTAATCCCACCAATGTATTGTAGGATTATTTTTTGTTTAGACATCATATTACATGAACAAGGAAGTAGTATTTTGTTAACTTGAATTTGAATTGCTGTCTATTCCCAACCCATTCAGAGTATATTTCCTATTTTTTGGGGCCTCTTAATTTGGGTCTTTCATGCCTTTCTTCAAACGGTTTATTAAAAAAAACAACAGTAAATTCTGGTTTACAAGTGATCATGGATTACAGCGATGAATGAAAATGCATGAGAGAACTATTTGTGGTGAGTATAATTGAAGAAAACAAAGTCTAGTTTTTAGGATTGCACTGTGAAAACTATTTAAAAAAAAAACTGAAAGTGCTGAGTAATTTGAGATTACTGAACCATGTAAATTCCAGAAATTTAGAAAGCAATGCCAAACTAATTCTGTTAGTTCTATTTATCATCTTCAGAAAAATACTGCTATTCTAATGAAAATTGTTTCTTACCTAAAAAGGATAGCCTTCCCTATTATTCCCTATATAAATACTTTTCAGGTATAAAGGAATCTTGGATTGAAGTTCAAATGTTGCCATGTGGATTAGAAATGGCTAAGAAGATTGAAATCTACATTTTAATGAGTGCAATCTTGTTTCATCTGGTGATAGAAAACACCTCTATAGAGCTTACATATATTTAACATTAACATTTAACTTTAGAGCTGTTTAGCATTTGAAAGGGACAGTTTGCAAACTGTGTGACATGGAACATCCTTCTTAAAGTGTTAGAGAAGTACTAGGAAATGGTGAATTGTCATAAATTGTAAAAATACTTCCGAAACCTGTACATCATCATGGTTCTAAAACTATCCAAGTTTCTTTTGAATAAATAATTGTAAAGCATAGATGGCAGACATTTTGTATTTAAAATTTCTGATACCTCAGTAAGGGTTTTTTTTCATCATGTTATGTGATATTAGAAAATTCAGAATTGAGGTTAGCGTGCTAGATTAAATACTTCAGCTTTATCTTTATTTTAAGGTGTTTCATGCTTTGAAGTGACATGCATAAGTGAGCTAGGGTTGTTTTTTATTATAGAGCTTGTTAGTGCAAACACAGATTAAAACTTCTACTGGCTCATTAAAAAATAATCCTTCACAACATCTGCCTTATTTCCGATAGATTTATTACTTAGAAGTAGAGGCTTAGTCTTTGAAATCAATTGAAATTCTTTGCTCACTCACTCACCTGCTGATTTTTAACTCTTGTGGAAACAGACCTTTATAAGATTATCCTAGAAAGAAGGAATTATTTTTTTATCTTCAAAAACTGTAAACACTGAATGTATATGCAGAATTGTATTCATTTAAAAGGGATGCTTTGCCCAAATATTTTGCACTTTATATATTAAAATGTAGATGTTGCTCTTTCGTATCTGAGTGCAGTTCACAACACACACACACACACTTTTCTTTTAAAATATTAAATTTCAATAATTCTGTCCCTTACAATGCTGCTGAAGTGTGGTATTGCAGGTGTTTAGAATGAGGTATGTAAACTCTGAAAATGGGTCAGATTAGTACAGGTAGTCCTCAATTTACAACCACAATTGAGCTTAAAATTTATGTTGCCAAGTAAAATATTTATTACGTGGGTTTTGACTTATTTTACGACTGTTCTTACTACTGTTGTTAAATGAATCATTATGATTGTTAAGTTAGTAACATGGTTGTTGAATCTGGCTTCCCCTTTAACTTTACTTGTCAGAGGTTTGCAAAAGGGGATCACATGACCCTAGGACATTACAACAGTCATGAATATGAAGCAGTTGTCAAGCATCTGAATTTTAATTATATGATTACGGGGATATTGTAATGGTTGTAAGTGTGAAACATGGTCATAAGTCACTTTTTCCAGTGCCATTGTAACTTTGAACGATCAGTGTGAACCGTTGCAAGTATAGGACTACCTGTAAAGGCAGGCCTCTAGAAAGAAAAATCTTATATTTATCATTCATTTATTTATTTATATTATTTTTACAAATAACTCAAGATGATGAATATACCTAGTACACCTTCCTCTACCTATTATTAAGCCATACAGGAAATAAATGCCGCTTCTTTCATTTGTCACATCATTATTCAGTGCTATTCAGTTTTGGCTACATGGTAATGGCATTGAAAGTGTTCTGTATAACTTGGAAGGTTCCAAGTAGTCTCTTCTGATTGGCCAGAAAGGCCAGTAAAGGATTGGTTCAT
>BHFT01056731.1:0-32921 GCA_004320025.1 Laticauda laticaudata
TTTCTTTTCCTCTGACCGTGTATACATTTTTATTTGTTTTTTTTTTTCAATCATGATTTTAAAAGCAATAAGAGTCACTTTGAAAAGTGAAACTAAGCTCCTACCTCACCTCTACTCGACCTCTACTCTCGCCTTCCGGGATTTCCGTGGGGTGGAGGGCAACAAAGTCAAGAACGGGGGTCCGATCGTAGGTTGTGCCGCCCATCCTGACGACCCACCGATCTTTCCTCCCCTGACCCGAGTTGCAGCCTGTCTAAAATAAACTGCATGTGCCCCTCCAACAACGCCCGCGGGACTCACCGCGGCTGCCCTCCAGAAGGCAGGAAGCGGCGGCCCCGAGAAGCCACAGGAGACCCCAACGCGGCACCATCGCCTCGCCTTGCAACCCAAAGCAGGCGACCGCGGCCCGGACCAGCTTGGAAACGCAAGAAAATCCCTCTTGAGTTGTCAATTATTCAGCAACAACGCTTGGAACGCTGGGAGGCAAATAATGAGAGGGCGGGGCCGGAGGAGGCGTGGCCTGCTGGAGTCCGGAAGGGAAAAACTGCCATGCGCAGATCAGAGTGAGGGAGGAGCGTGGAGGTCGTGGCGCAGCCTACTAAGATGGCTGTGCGTCAAACTTCCTTTGGTGGTTTAGCGTGAAGCTAAGTTTGAAAGTCGTTCCGTTTTTGCGGAGGGAAAAGAGAGGATAAATTTCGTGACCATTCAATAAAGGGGGAATAATTTGCAGCTCGGGGTTGCAGGAGCCTTCCTTTCAGGTTAAGCTTTCTTTTTTTTTTTTTTTAAGGCTGTCAGTGGCTACAATTTGAAAATAAGATAACCTTTATTGTCACTTTTTTTTTTCCTGTGAGCACACTGGCGCACATTTTTAAAAAATGAAAGTCTGATGCCTGTTTTCAAAATAAATATGTCCCCATATACATATGCTATACCAAACACATACATATATTGCTTTTAAGATTACTATTAATCTTCTCATCACTATCACCCATTTCCTCCCGCTTGTGACTAATTTTGTCTCTTGTATCCTTACAATTTATATGGACGGTTTCCTAGTATGATTTGGTTGCTTATTGTACCCCATGACTCTTAATAAGTGTTGTACCTTATGATTCTGGATGAATGTATCTTTCCTTTTTATATACACCAAAGACAAATTCCTTGTGTGTCCAATCACACTTGGCCAATAAAGAATTCATCCATCCATCCATTCATTCATATATACATATATCCATGTATGTTGTTCAGCTTTGTTTGGGTATTTTCCCACATCATTGTAGTTGTGCTTTCAAAGTTGTAGCAACATTTCGGCAGAATCTCATCTGCCATCATCAGGCTTCTGTATTGTGTTCATCTGTGAGTCAGACTTTCACAGCCGTTTCAGTTTTAAATTTGGTGCTAGCCTACTGCTGTGCCAGAATGGTTTTTTCTTCATGATTGGTTGGGAGTCTTGGTCTGTGTTTATTGGTCTTGAAGTTTGCTGTGTTCTGCTTGATTGGTGTTTCTGATATCTTCTGTCTGTTTTGTGGCTTTTTTTTGTCTTCATTGGCTGGCAACATTGTGTTCCTGTATTGGAGGCTTTTAGTGCAGCTTGACTCCGAGTAAACGGATGGCGATCATTTGTTAGGAAACTAGGTTTCATCTGGGTGCCTGGTTGGGGTGTGTTTGAGCTGGAGGTATGGGGGGGGGATCTGTTTGTGCCCAGGTGTTTGCCTGGCTTGTGGTGTGGAGATTTTTTTGTTTGTGAGTGCAGGCTTTCAAATGATTGATAAAGCTGAATGGCATACATGTAAGACCCGCGAAAACTTAAGAAAACATATCCATGTGTGTATATATTGGCGTGTGTATATAAGAGGACAACAGAGAATGGGGTGGCTGGATGGAGTCACTGAAGCAGACGGCATGAGCTTAAATGGACTCCAGAAGATGGTAGAGAAGGAAGGTCTGGAGGAACGTTGGCCATGGAGTCGTGATGAGTCAGACACGACTTCGCATCTAACAATAACAAATATATAATGTGTATATATGTGTGTATATACATATAAATATACATATGGTGTGTAGAGGTGGCCTTCATCCTGCATTTTAGACTGGCTAAAATGATGATGATTTTATATGTCATATAAAATATATATCATATATCATCATATGTCTTATATGTCGTATATCATCATCTTAGCCATTGTCCTATCTACCGCCAGATGAAGGCCTCTTCCACATGTTTCCAATCAATACAGTACTGAGCTTTCTTTGACCAATTGGACCTGCAATACTTGACTACACACACACACCTATAGTATGTAAACAGATACTAATCACACTCCATTTTGAATACACAGTGGAAAAAAGTGTTTATGAGAGCGAACAAGGTTGATGGTATGTGGTACAAAGCTATTAGAGAATCTAGTTGTTCTGCTTTGGGTACCACAAAGACCCCACCCAGAAGGTAACAAGGAAACCCAATTGTGGAGAGGATGTGTCGTGTCCATGACAATATTGCAGATCCTGATCAAGCAGCATATATATGCCATGTCCTAGATCAGTGGTGGCAACCCTTTTTGTTGTAGTGTGCTGAAAGCTCAAGCATGTGATAGTGCACACGCAGCATCCACAATGCAATGTGCCCTACCCCCATGCATGCACGTGCAACACCCCCTCCTTTTTACCTGCACTGCGCATGCGTGTGCCTCCCAGCTGTTTTTCGGCCCATTTGAGGCCATTCTCACTCCCCAGAGGCTCAAGGGATGCCTCTGCAGCCTCAGGAGGCTGAAAACCAGCCCGTTTCGGCACTTCCAGTATTTCTGGAAGGCCCGTTTTTCAGCCTCCCGAGGCTGCAGAGGCATCCCTTGAGCCCTGGGAGGGCAAAAACGGCTTCAAACGGGCTGAAAATCAACTGGGAGGTTCGTGCATGCTCAGTGCAGGTAACTTTGGCTGGGGCCTGCGTGCCTGCACAAATGGCTCTGCCGGGGCTAGGATTCAAATTTTTTAACAACTGGTTCTGCGGGCATGGCTTAGGTGATTGGCGTCACTTAGGTAGCCATGTGACTGGGTGGGCATGGCTTGGTGGTCATGTTATTGGCTGGGCATGGCCAACTCAATATCACTCACATCGAGGCACGCATCTCCTCGCCTGGCCTCTCATGACTGTGGGGATGCTGCAACAGTCATAAGTATGAAAAATGGTCATAAGTCACTTTTTTTCAGTGTCATTGTAACTTTGAATGGTCACTCTACACAAGCAAAGTACCAACAAAGGAGGGGGAAAAAACTCCAGAGAAGTTCCTGAGACAGGAAGGCAGTTTCTGTAAGCAACACCAGAATGTTTCCTTCCTGCCTTCCTAACAGGATTAGGCCAGTGATTTAACAACTGGTTCTCCAAACTGCTTAAAATGTGAACAACCGGTTCTAGAGAATAGAACCGTGTGAATAGGTGAATAGTGAATAGAACAGGTGTGAATTGATAGAATCCCACCCCTGGGCTCTGTGTGCCACCTGTGGCAAGTGTGCCATAGGTTCACCATCATGGTCCTAAATAGAACGAAGTGAACATTCAATAATCTTTTATTTTTAAAAAATGTAAAATAAACTACATCTGATTTTTTTTTCTCACTTCATTTCCTTTCCTCCCCAAAGTAACCAGGATAATTCTAATGCATTTCTCCATTCCTGGGCTTCTTAAGTTTTTTCCAAGAATACATTTATCTCATGAAAAGCTATCCTTGAAATGTATACCTTCTCTCACTTCCCTTGATGGCCAAACTGTGACTTGGCCTAGCCAGAGGCTGGATTTGTTTTTTCCCTAGTGCCAAAGTAGCCAATTTATGACACTGTTCTGACCTAGGCTTCCCCAAAAAGCACTAAGTCGACCCTTTCTCCCGGCAAAACCTCTTTTATTAAATGAAGGTTAATTTCTTGCATTCACATTCAGCCAAAGGTCTGGCAAACAGTCTTTCAAGGGTGTAATTAGGAGCACAGACCTTATCTAGCCTGGAGAGCTGCCAAGTAAATATTTTCAAAGGCAGTGCTGACAAGGACTCAGCATAGTCTCTGAGATGTAGAGACAGATGCTGAAACGAACTGTTTCCTGCAAAAGCCCCCTCTCCTTTTGCTCCTCTTTCAATCCCTATGGGAGGGGCCATTCACCATCCACCTGTGGCTTTAACTCCCACATCGACCCTTAGTTCTTAATTGTTCTCTTCTTTTGGCAGCTCTGTGCATGCGCAGGCTGGGAACTGGCTCCAGCTGCTCCTTCCCCTCACTACTGTCTGACTTCGAAGCCAGCTGATGACTGCCACACTGCCCTGGCCTCATCTCTCCCTCTGATATAGAGCCTTCGTCTGAGCTTCCTTAGCCTCCAGGACTGGCTTGGGCTCCTCCCCAACCTCCTCACTGGTTGACTGCTACCAGCCGCAAGCAGGCCACAACACACACAAGGCAGGAAAATTTTTCATATACTTTTGGAACATGAAAGGCAAATGATCATTAGCAAGCAACAGGCAACAAAGTATTCACACCCCTAGTACAGGATAGCACTCCCTGGTGGATTCATTACTCAAAAAATTTACAGTCTTTGCCCTTCTGTTTATAACTATGTGCAGTTTTCTAGCTAATTTATTTGCAACAAAAAAAGGTAGAGCAATCTAACCTGTTCACAGTTGGAAGAGAAACCAGTCTTGTTTCCACTGTTGTGTTCCTTTCAGAATGATAAGGGATGGTGTTTTTTTTGTGGTAAGACTATCAAGTACCATAGCCTTCCAGAAATTTTAGGGCCAGGATGTGAGGGCCAAGATTGAGTGGCCCCCTAAAACAGAAACATTTAAGAAACAGGAGGGAGCAAAACGAAAGTTGTTCATCAGAATGAGGGTTTCTCGGGCTGAAATCAGCTATGCCGGTTCTCCACCCTGGGTAAGCTACTTTCAAGGCCTGTATGTGAACAGTGGAGATGCAAGGTCAAAAATTGTAAGAAAACAAGAATAAGACAGGTTGTGATGACTCAGAGTGTAACACAAACGTAACAAAATCCAAAACGTAAATAAATGTCCTTTAATGCCTCCAGCTTGGCCCCACTGTTCAATAATACTCAGTTGGAGATAAAACGTACTCAAAAATAGTCTTCAAAAGAGAGCAATACAGTCTGAACTGAATGAGTAGAGGTGAAATAAAAAACCAAATCACAGTGATGAAATTTCAACAACGGAACAGGAGTATTTACCATATTCAAGCAGATAACAAAGCAGTGTTGGAAGGATGCCAACGAAGATAACTTCAGACCAAAATAAAACACGCTTTGTTTCCAGCGTTTGCCAGTACGCAGGTCCAAACTCTTATTCAGTTCTCACACCTGCAGCCCATGAAGAGGATCAAAGCCCTCTCCTCCCAAGGTGACGTCTCTCCCTTATCCTCTCCTCCCTGTGTGCCCTAGGATGGATAAGGGGATGGGCGTGGGTCCTCCTCTGACTGCTCAGCCTCTGCCCTTCCCCAGCCTCCTCCACAACCTCTGGAGCCACATTTCCACTCCGTGGGCTGTTCCTCCTCTCACTCAGTCAGTCTCCATCAGGGGCATGATACATATCCCAAAAGTGCTTTTCCAAAAGGAATTGGAATGAGTTTTTTCTCTGAAAATGTTTCTCTTCTCATCCAAGAAGTTTCTTTGGTTCAATAATGAACCGAAGAAGTTTCTTGGGTGAGAAAATTAAAAGCATTTTTAAACATTATTCAGTTCAATAATGAACTGAAGAAGTTTCTTGAATGAGAAATGAAACGTTATTGAAAGCATTATTAACCATCATTCAATTCAATAATGAACTGAAGAAGCCTCTTGGATGAGAAGAGAAATGTCTTCAAAAAAACCCCAGAAAGTCTAGTAACCTCTTGGGGAAAAAAAAACTACCTTTGGGATGGTTGCCAAAAATGTGTGCACACATGCCTGCACACATAATGCAATGTGTGTGTGCAACATTCCCTGCCCCGTGTGTGCATGCGCCTCCCCCTGCGCACCCTGCCCTCTGTGCATGCGCAGCAGATACCCAACAATCAGCTGACTGGTGGTGTTGTGGTTAGCCTGCAGCAGGTGCATACGGCTGAGTGAGGACTCAGATGAGAGGCCAGGACCATGAGGGAGTGGACTGCTACCTTCAGAGATTTTGGGGGCTGGCAGCAACGATGAGGTTACCGAGGAGCCTGGGCCAAGTGCACGTACGCGCAGGGTTGCTTGCAGGAAAGAGTAGCTGCAGCAGCACGGGTGACTCAGGAGTAAGGCTGCAAGGTAATGGCCCCTCCTTCAAGGAGATAAAAGCCAGCTGTGAAGCGAACGTTCTTTGCAGGAAGCAAAGATGTTTTGAAACTCAGCCTCGTGAACATTACAGAATCTTAAGTTGGCATTTGAAGAATCATGTTGTGAAATATCTGTTATCTGTGATTCTTGGCAATCTTGTAGTTTTGGCGAGGCTTGTGCTTATCAAAGTTAATTAGTTGGCAGCAGCCTTTTAACCAGGGATTCGTAAGAATCATTAAAAGGCTTCTGTTCCCTTTGGTTTGTGTTTGTTTTATTGGAAAAGGGTTTGGGTCAGAACAGGTGGGAGGCATGTGTGTGCATGTACAATGGATCTGTTCCAGGCGACGGCTCATGTGCCTGCAGAAATGATTCGGCGTGCCACTTCCAGCATGCATGCCATAGGTTCACCATCACAGTACTAGGTTGTTGCATCCTAGGAGTAGAATGGAAGAGATCCAAGAAACAGAACGGAATCCCAGAAGCACAATGGAGCTTTTGCATCTGGGAGAGTGAAGAGGAGCTCACTGGGACTAAGAAAGAAGTGGGATTCTGTCTCATTGCATCCAGCTGGTAAGTAGAGAGCTCCCTTTGTAAGAAAAGACTCACCGGTCAGAAATTTGACAGAGTCGTGAAGTGAAGCAGCGAGCAAGTTTATTGCATGTGAAATACGTTCTTGCAAGAACGGGTGGCTAGCAATGTAGGCACACAGAGGAATACATTTCTCCAGCTTTTTATAGCAATAGCACTCAGATTTATATACCGCTTTATAGTGCTTTACAGCCCTCTCTATGTGGTTTACAGAGTCAGCATATTGCCCCCAACAATCCAGGTCCTCATTTTACCCACCTCGGAAGGATGGAAGGCTGAGTCAACCTTGAGCCTGGTGAGATTTGAACTGCCAAATTGCAGGCAGTCAGCAGAAGTAGCCTGCAGTACTGCACTCTAACCATTGCGCCAGAGGCTCCTATTTATTTATTCCCTTCATCCGAACCACAAATCCCGCCCTGCAGCCCCCTTTGACAAAGACCACAGGGTTGCAATCTTCCTGGAAGGCCTCTCTCTCTCCATGGATTTCCCCATGTTTAATCTATTTCCCCACCTTTTTGCCCATTTCCCTCTCCCAGACTACCTTTTGTCCCTTTAAAAAATTTTCTTAACCTATATTTGTTTCCTTACAATCCTTGCAGCATAAGCAGAGTAAATTGAGGCAAGTGATTTAATTAATTTCTCCACTATATACTTAAAACTGTTAACTAACCTGCTTGTCCAAGCTGGCTTGCTTATCGGAACAGCAGACCTTTCCTGTTTTCCAGTCTCAACCTTTTTACCCTTATTGTCCCAATGTCCTCCTGAACTTTTAAACCCACCTCTCCCCAAAATTGTTTTCATTGCAAAAACACTCTCTCCGTCAATTTCTTACACCTTGTTGTGTTTGCATAGTGCTGGAGGAAGAAGTGAGGGGTGTTTCTGTGTATATGTTGCACTTTTCCTTCATGCTTTCTGACTCTTGCTTGGCCTAGTCCCTGCAGTTTCCTCGGCGAGATTTCCAAAGTGCTTTGCAGACTCTGAAGTGGTTCTTTTATGGGGTGAGGGCAGGTTTATTCTCTAAATGACAGGTTGTCCTCGGCTTAAGCACAGTTCATTTAGTGACCATTCAAAGTCACATCACTGAAAAAAGAAACCTATGACCGTTTTTCAGTTACCTTTGCAGCATCCCCACGGTTGAGGGATCAAAATTCAGGCGCTTAGCAACTGGTTCATACTTATGACCGTTGCTGGGCCGAGGTCATGGGAATCAACAGTCAAAGCATACATGGCTTTCCATTCATGTGGTGTCTCATAACTTGATTTTACCCAAAAACTCAGGGTGCAATCCGAGCATCTGTATAGTTTCTCCCTGGTGTGAAGCTTCTGACGGTGACATAAAAGTTTGTGATGGAACTGAAACTCCATCCATACTTCAGGCCACTGTCCCAAAAGTGCTTTTTCAAGAGGCAAATTGGACCTTTTGGTTTTTATTTGAAGATGTTTTGTTTCTCATCCAAGCAGCTTCTTCTGCTCTGACTGGATGGTGAGGAACGGAAGGACTGATACTCCTTGCAGACAGCTGGTCATTTGCATTTTTTTTCTAGTTGTTAAGGTCACCTGGAGGTTTATCTGTGTCCTCCAGGAAACCTGAGTGGTGCATGAAGCCTTCTTGGAACTGCTGAAAGGACTATGTTGTAGACTGGAGATAAATGTCGTATCCCTCCCCGTGTTGAAAGAGGGCTGTTCAAGTTTGACATAGATGGCCTCTTCGACCCCCTTTCAAACTAGCAGTCCTGTCTGTCCAAAATGTGGACTTTGCTGTCTTCAAAAGAGTGGCCGTTGTCTTTTAAACACAAATGGACTGCTGAATTTAGTCCCAATGGGTTTGTTCTCCTGTGTTGTGCCACACGTCTATGAAGTGGTTGTTTAGTTTCCCCAAGGTGCAGATCTGCGCATGGCTCACTGCATTGTACTGCATATACTACATTGCTCGGTTTGTGTCTGAACTAGATTCAGATTGTCAATTCATAAAATGATTCTATGGTCTTTTTAGAGTTGCCAACAGAAAGGGAGGAAGGAGCAGTGCAGCTTGCAAAACCGAAACTGCATTCCATAAATGTTTTCCAAGATAGTAACTAGGTGACTGAAGTTTCTGCTGTGCAAAATGCTAACTGGAAAGTATGATTGATGACTCTTGGCTACAGATGTGCGACGTGCCCCATTGGAGAATATGAATTACAATACACCCAGGGGGTGGGGGGAAAACCAGGATCAAGGGTGACAACGAATTATGTGTCTCAGAGACGGCTACACCCAGGCAGTGCCAGCATGTTAACTCCCAATAAATCCTTTTGAGTTTGGCTTGAGACTCATGATTTAAATGGGGGTAACTGCCAGAGCCCTGACATTGAGAATTCAAATGACCAGCTGTCTGTAAGGAATATAAATCCTTCCTTTCCCCAATATCACATCAGAGATGAGAAGCTTCTTGGATGAGAAGTGAAACACCTTCAAAGAAAAACCAGAAAGTCCAGTTGCCTCTTGAAAAAAAGCCCCTTTGGGACAACCTTTGGGTCTTGGATGCCCGAAAATCTCCACAGACATACAATGAAATGAATTCACTGGCTGGGATTCTAGTTTTATTTATTTATTCTTTTAGTTAGTGTTTAAATGTAGATGCTCTCCGTCTCACTGCCTCGAGTTGTCTCTGGGCGGCTTACAGTAGTAGAAAAAAACAAAACAAATATAAAAGCACTTAAGATCAATCATTAAATAAATCCAATCTCTCTCTCTCTCTCTCTCTCAAGAAAACTAGCTAATAAGAACTCTGGGAAATTCTTGTTGGGGCAGGGGAAAAAAGAAGGAATCCAAATCAACATTTCAGGCAGCTGCCAAAAACAAAAACAAAAAGGCTATTTATAGAGATTTGTTAAGAGTTTGTACCTAAAACCTGAGGTACTTTCCACGACGAAGATAACCCTCAGTTTCTGCCCTGCACAAAATCTTGCCGTTTGGGAAGTGTTGGATTTTGATCACGGCCTTTGCCGCTTCGGTGTATTTAAATTTTGTGGCTCCTTCGATGGGAATGGAGAGTGATGCTGTGACTAAAGCTCTTCCCGCACGCCATGCATTGATAGGGCTTCTCCCCCGTGTGGATGCGTTTGTGGGAGGTCAGGGTTGCCATCTGACTGAAGCTGATGCCGCACTCATTGCATTTAAAGGGCTTCTCCCTGGCGTGGATCCTTTCGTGTTCGTGCAAGAGAGACCTATGAGTAAAGCTTTTCCCACAGATGGTGCACATATTTATTCTGGGTTTCTGAGCTACTTTCCCTTGGGCGGGTGTTGCAGGGGAATCCACGCTCTTAGAAACAAAGGTGTTTTTCATGGTTGGTCTTCCTGGGATTGGTGTTTTGCAAAAGTTCCCGCTTGCGGACGCCAAAGGGGCGTTCCCTGGATATATTTGGGACACCCCCATTGCACCTTGGAAAGGATGGATTTCCGAAAGAGAGAATTCATCCCATCTCATGACCTTGGGCCGCTCCTCTATCCCCTCAAACTGCAGTTCCTCCTGGGTGGATCTGGCTCTTTTTAAGGACACTCTTTGCGATTCATCCTCCTCCTTGTTCCGCCATACCTCCCTCCCTAGAAGAGAAAACCAAGAGAAAACATGGGGAGAGGGAAGGATCAAATGGGGGAGGAAAAAAAAAAGCTTTCGGTGAGAGATAGGTAATGTTCTGACCCAACCCTGTTCCCAGCAAGAAAATCTCAAACACAGCAACTCAAACCTTCACAGCTTTAATCTACAAATAAACTTCTTTGCAGATAAAAGATGGCTTGCAACCAATTAGTCCAACCAGAAAAACCTTGATAGAATTCAGATAAGCCGAAGTCTCTACACACAATGCTGGATATCCTTAGAGCGTTTAAACTTTTGCAAAAGCCAAAACCTGTTAAAACCAGGCTTATATTCCCTGGAGGGAGGGGCCATTACATTGCATCCTTACGCCCAAGTTGCCTGTGCTACTCCAGCTGTTCTCTTCCACGAATCATCCGGCGCTCACACGCACTTAGCACAGGCTCCTCAGGAACCTCCTCATCACTGCTGCCAGCTCCCACAATCCCTGAAGGCAGCAGCCCACTCCCTGATGGTCCTGGCCCCTCATCTGAGTCCTCCCTCTCCTCCACCGTCTGCACCTGCTGCTGGTTTATCTCAACAGGTAAGGTAGTACATTCAGGCAAGAAAAACCAAATGTACAGGTATAGCTTACCTCACTCAATACTGTGTTTCCCCTAAAATAAGATGGGGTCTTATATTAATTTTTGCTCCAAAAAACACATTAGGATTATTTCCACTTAGGTCTTATTTTGGGGAAAAATATGGCACTAAATGCATTTGCCTCACTATCTTAACTGGGGTTTATTTTTGGGTTAGGGTTTGTATTATGAGCATTCTGAAAAATCATGCTAGGGCTTATTTTCTGGTTGGGGTCTTATTTTCAGGGAAACAGGGTAATAGTAACTATGAGAGGGATCTCGGAATCCCAGTGGACAATCATTTAAATGTCAGCAGTGTGCTGCAGCTGCCAAATAGCCAACAGTTCTAGACTGCATTAACAGAGGGATAGAATCAAAATCACGTGAAGTATTAATACCACTTTATGCCATAGTAAGGCCATACTTTGTATGCTGCATCCAGTTTTGTAAAAAAGATCCTGAGACTCTAGAAAGAGTGCAGAGAAGAGCAATAAAGATGATTAAGGGAGTGGAGGCTAAAACATATGAAGAACGGTTGCTGGAATTGGGTAGGTCTAGTTTGATGAAAAGAAGGACTAAGGGTGACATGATTGTAGAATTTCAATATCTAAGGGGATGTCACAAAGAAGAGGGAGTCAAAGTATTTTACAATTCATTTCGTGACCATTCAAAGTTACAATGGACCTGACAAACAGTGATTTCTGACTGTTTTTCACACTTACAACCTTTGTAGCATCCCCATGCTCATGTGAGCAAAATTCAGATACTTGGCACTGTGAAGCGGTATACAAGTCTAGGCGCTATTGCTACTCTCAAACTGCATATAAAACCCAACACATTTGATCATGGTTCCCAAACAAAAATTTACTGCTGGCTTCACAATGGCATCTGGATACGGTAAAAACTCAGAGGGGATTGTGCTGCGAAATAGCAATCGCACTTAGATTCGTATACCGCTTCCCAGTGCTTTTGCAGCCCTCTCTAAGCGGTTTACAGAGTCAGCCTATTGCCCCAACAATCTGGGTCCTCATTTTATCCATTTCAGAAGGATGTGTTGTGGTTAGCTGGCAGCAGGTATGAACAGCTGTGGAGAGCAAGGACTCAGATGAGGAGCCAGGACCATTAGGGAGTGAATTGCTGCCTGCAGAGATTGTGGGGGCTGGCAGCAGTGATGAGGAGGTTCCCGGGGAGCCTGTGCCAAGTGTGTGTGCACGCAAGATTGCTTGTAGGAAAGAGCAGCTGCAACAGCATGGGTGACTTGGGAGTAAGACTGCAAGGTAATGGCCCCTCCATCAAGAAGACAAAAGCCAGCTGTGAACGAACGTATTTTGCAGAAGGCAAAAACATTTTGAAACTACAGCTTCGTGGACATTACAGTATCCTGAGTTTGTATGTGAAGATACTTATTTTGCAAATTATTTCTTGTGTTATCTTTTGGCAAGTCTTGCTCAGTCTGGCAAGGCTTGTGCTTATCACAGCTAATTATTTTGCAAAAGCATTACAAGGTTTCTGTACTTTTTGAATTGTGTTTGATTAGATTTGAAGTGCCAAATTACAGTCAGCTAACAGTCAGCAGATTATGACTTCAAGCCTGTTGTCTATAGAGAATCTCAGTCACCCAGGTCATGGTTGTTCCAAAGGTGCTTTTTGAGGAGGCAACTGAACTTTCTTGTTTTTTCTTTTGAAAGTCCACTTGCCTCCTCAAAAAGCACCTTTGGGACAATCATGACCGACCTGGATGATTGAGAATCTCTACTGACGTTTTAGCTGTACAATTTGGGATGAACACCTTTTGAAGCGTGTGGTAGTAAGTAGGAATGGATTTCCAGAGGGAAAACACTGCAGACTACAGGAACCATTTCCACTACTCAGGTGATGCTGAGGATACCAATAAACCTCCAAATGCTTTTAACTACCCTCTAAAACAAGGCTGTCAAAGTCCCAGACTGCGGGCCGGATGTGACACATGCTGGCCATGCCCCCATCCGGTTTAGCGAAGGGGAATAAAGTCCCGATATGTCACATGACACTGCCGTGATGACGCAAGTTTGACACACCTGCTCTAAAAGGATGCAAATGTCCATTGGTCTGTAAGGAATGTAAATCAGAAGTGGTATTCAGCAGGTTTGGTAGCGGAAATTTTGAGTAGTTCAGAGAACCGGCAAATACCGCCTCTGACTGGCTCCACCCCCATCTATTCTCTGCCTCCCGAGTCCCAGCTGATTGGCTGGGTCTTCTTTTGTTGCCCTGCACAGGAGAACGGAGCTGGAAAGAAGGTTAATGGAGTGGGGAGGAAATGGGGATTTTGCAGTATCCTTCTCCTGCCACGCTCATCAAGCCACGCCCACAGAACCGGTAGTAATTTTTTTTGAATCCCACCACTAATATAAATCCTTCCATTCCCCACCATCCACTCAGAGCTGAAGAAGCTTCTTGGATGAGAAGTGAAACGTCTTCAAAAGAAAAAACAAGAAAGTCCAAGTTGCCTCCTGAAAAATTTGGGGTCAAAAGCCTGTTGAGAAACAACATGAGGGGACTCACCCAAAGAGCTCAGGTTTTGGTAGTTCTCCACCATGACCTCCATTTGCAGGGCCACCTGGCTTGCATTCAATAAAGGAGACTCCTCTTCTGTGAAATACACAGCCACGTCCTCAAAAGACAGCGGAACCTGGAGGAGAAGGGGAAAAAAAAAAAGGAAAAGAGGGAGGAGAGGAAAAGGAAATGGAGGAAGGGAGGGAAGGAGAAAGGCAGTGGTGGGATTCAGCCGGTTCACACCACTCTGGGAGAACCAGTTGTTATCTTTTGGAGAAGTTTGGCGAACCGGTTGTTGGGAGAACTCATTAGGGCAGAGAACCGGTTGCTAAATTATATGAATCCCACCACTGGAGAAAGGGGTCAGGGCCACCCAGGAAAATCTGCAGTGGCTGACCCATTTTAGTCTCCCCCCCCCCTTCTTACCAGATCTGGCTGGGCCGAAGCGGAGCCCTCTCTAGAAACAAGAGCAGACATATTTGGAGGCCTCATCAAAGATTTCTCATTGCCTGTAAATGGACAAAAATGTAGCAGGAGGTGGTGGTGGTTTCATTTGTACATGAATAAGGCCAACTGGGATAAGACCCCAGCCTGGAGACACTACAAAGCCCTTATTTTTCTTGGATTCACGCAGCTCAGATGTTCTAACAAACCCTGGTTTGTTTACTTCAATATGGGTTTTCCACCCCCTACCACTATCCTCACTAGACAGCTGACCCTCAAAAGTGCAGTGCAAAAGTGCAGTGACAGAAATGAAGCTTTTAAAAGGATTTTTTGGGAACCTTTTATTGTACAGGCCATCCTTGACTTACAACAGTTCGCTTAGTTAGAAGATACAACGGCACCGCAAAAAATGACTGACGACCATTTTTCACACTTATGACCATGGTGGCAGCCCCCAGGGTCACAGGATTTTTACCTTTAGACGCTTGGCTCCTATTTATGACAGGTGCAGTGTCCCCATTTGCGACTGTCTGATGAGCAAAGTCAAGGGGGAAGCTCGACTCACTTAACAACCATGTCACTAATTTAAAAACTGCAGTGATTCACTTAACGACTGTGGCAGGAAATGGTGTAAAATGCGGGCAAAGCTCACTTAACGAATTCCTCACTTAGCAACATACATTTTAGGCTCAATTGGGGTTGTAAGTCAAGGTCTACCCATGCTGTGCCATTTACATACTGCAATCTCTAGAGATGAGATTGAAGAATCTCTTACGAGTCTCTTTAACTCAAGACTCTCCCAATCAATTCAATTGTATAGAATGTGAAGGATGTCTGTTTGTGTTTATTTTCATAGACATAATGTAGACTGAAGATGGTATTTAATTTCATTGTATGAGGTGCAATGATAATAAAGTAAACTAAAACTATTAGACAGACAGGAAGGAAGGAAGAGAGAAAAGAAAGAAAAAAAGAAAGAAAGAAAGAAAGAAAGAAAGAAAGAAAGAAAGAAAGAAAGAAAGAAAGAAAGAGGAATACTTTACTGGCCAAGTGTGATTGGACACACAAGGAATTTGGCTTGGTGTAAATTACTTCTCAGTATATATAAAAAAGATATGTTTGTCAAGAGTCAGAGAATCATAAGGTATGACATATAATGACAGTAATAGGGTACAATAAGCAATCAAATCATACTAGGAAAACAGTTCAATATAAATTGTTAGGATACAAGCTACAAAGTTTACAGTCATACAGTCACAAGTGGGAGGGGATGGTGATAAGGAGTGGTGAGAAAGATTAACAGTAATTGTAGTGAAGACAAGTGTTAGTTTTATTAGTTTATTGTATTGTATTGTCATTGCACCTTGTGCAACGAAATCAAAACACCATCTTCAGTGGCACATTCACGACCATGAAAATAAAACACAAACACACATCCTTCACTCTCCACACATTGAACCGAAAACCCCCGACCACTGCACCAACACAGCAGAATTCAACAGAGCTACTGCTCTGGGATAGAAGCTGTTTTTGCAGCCTACTTGTTTTTCATATTCCTGTACGTCTGCCAGAGGGTAATAGTTCAAAAAAAGGGTGCCCAGGATGAGATGGATCTTGGAGAATGTTTTGAGCTTTCTTGGAGCTATGAAGCTCTTCCAAAGAGAGGACGAGGGCAACAACCCATGATCCCCTGAGCAATGACATTGCTCGGTGCAGTAAGTGAAGATACTCTCTATAATGCAGGCAGTAGAAGGTCACCAGCAGTTTTTCATTCAGTTTGTTGTTTTCTGAGAAGTCTCAGGTAGAACAAATCTCTGCTGACCCTTCTGACCAAGGCTGCAATGTGAGCACCCCAGGGTCAGGTCCTCCTTTAGGGTAACACCCAGAAAACTTAAAACTGGCCACTTGCTCCATTCGGTCTCCCATTGTAAGCCAAGGGCTGGATGTCTGATCTGTTCTTTCTATTGTCCACTATAATAAGCTCCTTGGTCTTATTGGTGTTGGTGTCTCCACACCACGAAAGCAACCGGTCCACCTCATCTCAGTAGGCAGATTCATTTCCCCCCCCCGCCACCGGGGATAACTAAAAACTTAACCCTCCAGTTTATTCAATTTACAATTTTTTTTCCTTACCGAATCCGTAGTGCTAGTAATCTTGGTGTTGAAAAGCATTCACCTCTGTTCTATTTATTATTTATTTACCATTATTTATTTACTATCTTTTATTCCATTTTGTGTTACAGATAATCCTCATCTTAGGTCCACGATTCAGCCCAGAATTTCTCTCGCTTAAGTTGTTAAGTGAATTTCGCCCCATTTTAGAAGCTTTCTTGCCACAGCTGTGAAGTGGATTTGCTGCAGTTGTTAAATTAGGAACACGGCTGTTAAAGTGAATCTGGCTTCCCCATGGACTTTGCCTGTAGGTCGCAAAAGTGCATCATATAACACTGCAACCACCATAAATAAATATGAGCCAGTTGCCCAAATTTTGATCATGTGACCATGGAGCTGCTGCAACCATTGTGAGAAAGAGTTGTTACTTTTCAGTTGTAACTTCCAACCTAAACGAATGGCTGTAGTTGAGGCTTTCCTGTATTTATATTTTCATTTCATTTCCATGGGTGTTAAGGTATTTAAAGCCAGTCAGTGACTAAAATAAAGCTCCTCAGCCCTCCACATATTTTAAGCAATTGGGAAATATGATGTATTTGAACTGCAAAGAGATTTTTAAATTTTACTGCCAGACTCGGTTTGTAAGTTGTCAACCCTGAAGCTGACCTGACTGAAGCCATTTTGGGACTTCAAGTGCTGACATTTTATTTCCTTTACAGCTTCCAGATACCTTATTTACCTTATTGTTGAACAAAATAGGTGTGCATGTTATTATTTTTTTACACTTAACTGTAAAACTTGCTAAGGAGAAAATGTCCTTTATCATATAGCTGTGACCAGCGGGGGCTTCTGCATAGGGTGATAATCGAACATCTCAAGATGGTTTCCACAATCAAAAGCTCACTGCGGTTAGTATATATTCAGTGTGGCCTGGAGGAAATCCCTTCAGAAAATGGTGGGAGGGATATGCCTCCAGACAAAAGGCTGCAATTGTATTTATACGTTTCCGGAAAGGAGAAGAAAACGATACAGCCATACGTATGTGTAGGTAATAGATGATGTAAAGCATGAATAATGAGCAACCCTCAAGTTACTTCCCCGTCTTTCAAGGAGAGCAGCAACCTAGAACTAAAGAGAAATAACCTAACGGTGGGGACAATTAACCAGTGGAATAACTTGCCTCCAAAAGTTGTATGCGCTCCATCACTGGAGATTTTCACAAAGAGACTGGACAACTATTTGTCTGAAAAGGTGTAGGATCTCCTGCTCAAGCAGGGGGTTAGACTGGAACACCTCCAAGGTCCCTTCCAACTCTTGTTATTATTCTGTTCTATGTTCTTTCTATCCTCAGGAAAGCATTGTTGTCTTCACAGAGAAAGAAATGCATCAGTTGTATTGCCATAGCAATTGTGAGAACTGAGGACTTCAATTTTGCCTCAATGAGCGCCCATTCCTTCTACGTTGCTAACGTCCCATTCTACGTCCCATTCTACGTCCCATTCCTACTACATCCCATTCCTTCTTCCTTCTACCTTGGCTAACTTGCTCCCACCCTTCCAAAGGATGGTTTTCCTCATAATGGTCACAGAAAAAGGGGTGTGTGTGTGTCAAGGGTTTGATTGTGTGTTCTTGGCCACCCTCTCAACCTTGGCAACTTTTAAGAGGTGTGGACTTTAATGCCCAGAATTCCTCAGCCTGCGATATCGCACTTTTAAGTCCATCTTTTTTTTTTTTAATTAAACGTAACATTTAAAAAACATTGAATGTGATGGAATCATTTTGACATAATTTTTGTTCATCATTCTAGTAAAATATAACTATAAATCTTACACACACACACAGACCGTGTTTCTCTTATAATAAGGCCGGGTCTTATTTTTTTTTGAGCCCTGAAAAACTGGCTAGGTCGTCATGACTTAATTCCCCCCCCCCCCTTTNCGTTGGTGGGGCACTTCGTATGGGGGTCAATGCAGGCAGCACCATATCCGGGTGTGCAACAAAATTACTTCCTAACGGCAAGCTCCCCCACCATTCCCCCCCATTTCGCATGTTTTAATATAGGCCTTAATTTGGGGGAAGGGGCTTAATTTCATTTCATGCCTCTAAAACATGCTGGGACTTCCTATTGGGGGAGGCCGTATTGTTGGAGAAACAGGGTACTTATTTAACCTTACTTACATCTTCCAACATTCTTGGTATGATTTAAGACTCTTGATCACAGATGTCCTCTTAACAACTATTTTTGATCTTAAACCCTTCCTTTCTGTCCTCACCAATAGTAAAATCGATTCCAAATTATATAATATTCCGATTCATTCTTATTTTTCGTCTCTAGTGTTAGCCTGTCCATTTCAGCGCAAATCAAAATTGTATTAAGGCCACATAATATTAAAGTCGCCAAGGTGGAGAAAAACAGACATATGAGTTTAAAAAGCATCTGCATCTAATAAAGGAAAATATTTGTAGCTCAGGGTTGACATGAGGGGTCCTTGGTCCTCCTCTGAGCTTGCTTGTTTTCTTGCAGACGTTTCATTACCGTAACTAGGCAACATCCTCAGGGATGGACAGGGATAGGACTAGGACAGTGATAGCTAACATTTTTGGGCTCCTGTGCCCAAAAATTGCGTGCCTTTGCACGCTTGCGCTTGTGTGCCATCACCCAGAAGGTAACGCGTGACCCCCGTCCCCTACACATGCACACGCAATCCCACCGCCCTCTCCCCCTTACCTGCACTGCACCTCACAGCTGATTTTCAGCCGGTTTGAGGCCTTTTTTGGCCTCCCAAAGGCTTGAGGAAAGCTTCTACAAGCTTTGTATGCCAAAATCTAGCCCTGTTTCATCACTTCCTGTTTTTCCAAAAATTCCAAAAGTGATGAAACGGGGCTAGATTTCGGCCTACAAAGCTTGCAGAAGCCTGCAGAAGCCTTCCTCAAGCCTTGGGGAAACTGAAAAAGGCCTCAAACTGGCCAAAAATCAGCTGTGAGGCGCGCACATGCGCAGTAAGTTTGCCTGCAGCTCGCATGCTAGCACAAATGGCTCTGCGTGCCACCTGTGGCACGTGTGTCATAGGTTTGCCATCAGGGGACTAGGATATCAGTGCTAGGACTGATGATGGACTGATGATGTTATCTAGTTAGGGTAATGAAACATCTGCAAGAAAGCAACCAAGCTCAAAGAGCACTAAGGACCCCCCCCTCAAGGCTCTGCATTTTTTCAACTTTTTTTTTCACCAAACACTGGAAATTCACCAGAGCTATCCCAGCCTGACAATCCAGAAGTTATCTCTCTGCCCCGAGAGATGGAAGACCACCACAAATCTATCTATCTATCTCTTGGATTCTTACCCTGCAATACGGCATCTTCATTCTCTAAGATCTGCTTGAAGAACTGTCTCTGTTCTGCGTCTGAGGGAGTCTCCTTCTTAATTTTGGGGAAATCGTTAGAAGCATCCACAATCAGGCCCTGCAAAAGCAGTACCAGATATCCATACAAGGTGGGAACAGGAGAGCAAAAAAAGACCTTCTCTTTTAAGGATCTCCCCCCAACACCTGTTGCAGCTGGCAGTGGTTTGGGGGAAAACCGTGTAATTCTCAGCCCCTTGGAACTAGGGAGAAGAAAAGTTTTAAGTTACTGAGGGAGGAAAGGGGGGGGGTGTATAGCCTGTATTCCTCCCCAGCTTAGCTCTTTGGAGGCAGCATCTGGAGGTTCTGATCAGATCCTGGTGGAAGGCAGTGATCCAGAACAATGCCACTGCTCCCTCTGCGGCACAAACATCTCAGAATCTCCTCCAAAAGGAATGCTGACCAAGATCCTCCATGAGCTGTGCACACTTTAAGACGGTAACGCAAAGCCTTTCCCAAGCTGGAACACGACTCTCAAATCACTTCACGGTCCTTGAGAAGTCCCACCAAAGGCTGCCCTCACCTGCATTTTCGGCTTCCTGTCATCCGCTTGGCTCAAGAGGAAGCCTTCCGCCAGGGCCACCGCCTGGGAACAGGTCTCGGCGCCACATTCTCTGATCCAGCTCTTCATGTCGGGAGGCAGGATAGTTAAGAACTGCTCTAGGATCACCAGGTCCAGGATCTCAGCTTTGGTGTGCTGTCCTGGCTTCAGCCATTGGCAACACAGGTCATGGAGCTGGCTGTAAACCCCGCGGGGCCCGGCGCATTTCCGATAGCGGAACTGCCGGAAGTGCTGGCGCTGGACATAGGAGTTCCCTTTCTCTTCCCTCTGGATTTTGTTGAGATTTTTTTCCCAGTGCTCCCCAGGGCTGCGAGCCTCGGGGATCTCGAGGCCCCCCGCTGAATCCACCACTTCCTCCTTCGACCCTTGGGATCCTGGGGTCAGCACCGTCTCCAATAAGATTCGAAACATCTCCCGTCTCAATGGCTTTCTTCCCACAATGTCTGAATGGTTAGAATCGAACTGAAAGTACGTTGGTGTCTCTCTCTCTCTCTCTCTCTCTGTTTTTTGGGGGGGAGGGGGGAATGACGGCCCCACTCAGGAAGTCAAGGATTAAATTACAAGACAGTCACAAACTGAAGTTAGTAGCTCTCTGTAAAGAATGAAGAACGAGACAGATCAGAGGCAGACGACACAACAGGAAATAAACAAGGAGTTCTCTCGTACAAAAGCACTTTCGGGGCACATGTACTTTGCTTGGCTGATAGTCACATTTGATAGAACGAATAAACGGTAATTACAGGTCCCAGAAACCCCAAATAAAAACAATAAAATAACCTGCAGGAAAAATGAGACACACACACAATGCCATGCTCTTCACGATAGAAGCAGTAATCGGTTCCCCAACTGTCTATGGAGATCCTCAGTCATCCAGATCGTGGCTGTCCCAAAGACAACTGGACTAATATAATCCTAGGTTGTATAAACAGAGGCAAAGTATCAAAACCACAGTGAAGCATTAGTACCGCTGTCAGTGTTCCAACTAACAAACTCCAAACCAATAAACTCCGAGACGAGCATTTCTTCAAAGCTCCATTTTATTAGAGTTGTCATACTGGCCCATCTAGGAAAACCTGAATCTGAGTTGTTCCAGGTTTTCCCTTCCCAAAAGAAATTCAAAAATCCATCCCCTACACCCACCAGTCCATCACATGGCCCAATCAGATCCTCGTCCCAACTGGAGACATTCCTCCAGACACTCCTCTCCAGATTCCCTGAGAAAGAATGTTGTTGAGTCTAATCTTCCACCTCTCTATGAAATCCCCCCTCCCAAATTCCCAGGCACCAAACTTGGCAGCCTCGAAGTTTCCAAGTAAAATATGGCTTTCCAAGGCTGACAACTGCTTTATAAAACCTTAGATCGATAGAATAGATAGAAATAGAAATAGAATAGAATAGCTTTATTGGCCAAGTGTGATTGGACCACACAAGGAATTTGTCTTGGTGCAAGTACTCTCGGAATACATCAAAGAAAAGAGACATTCGTCAAGAGTCAACAGGTACAACACTTAATGATAGTCACAGGGTACAATAAGCAATCAAATCATACTAGGAAGATATAAGGCCACACCTTGGAATATTGCATCCACTTTTGGTCACATTAAAAAAAAATATATTAAGATTTTGGGGAAAGTGCCAAGAAGAGCAACTAAGACGATTAAAGGCCTGGAGACAAAACTGTAGCAAGAATGGTTGCAGGATTTGGGTTTGGCTAGTTTAGGGAAAAGAAGGACTAGGGGATGACATGATAGCAGTATTCCAATAACTGAGAGGCTGTCCAAAAGAAGAGGGAGTCCATTTATTTTCCAAAGCACCAGAGGGAGGGCAGGACAAGAAATAATGGAGGGAAACTAATCATGGTGAGAAGCAACCTGGAATTAAGAAGAAACTTCCTAACAGTGAGGACAATTAACTAATGAAAGAATTACAATGAAGCCCCAAAATGTATGCTGTTAAGGGAAAAAATTGTTAACTTGAGTTTGGCCCCATTTTACGACTGTTCTTGCCGCCACATTTGTTCAGCTGTTAAATTAAAAACACGGTTGTTAAGCAAACCTGGTTTCCCCATCGACTGAGGTCACATGACCCTGGGAAATTGACACCATCATAAAAGTGAGTCAGTTGTCAAAGCTTCTGAATGCAAATCACATGACCACGAGGGTCGTGTAAAAAACGGTCATGAGTCACTTTTCTTCACTGCAGTTGTAACTTCAAATGGTCACTAAAGGAATTGTAAATTGAGGACTACCTGTATAAGCAAACTTGAGCTCTCAAAGGTAAGGGGCAGAAATGCCTTGGTTATTACTTATGATTAGTTTACTTTATTGTCACTGGACTTCGTGCAACGAAATCAAATACCATCTTCACTGCACATCACGACCATGAAAATAAACACAAACACACATCCTTCACTCTCCACACATTGAACCGAAACCCCCCGACACTGCCACCAACACCAGCACGATTTACAGCAGAATTCAAAAGAGCCACTGCTCTGGGATAGAAGCTGTTTTTCAGCCCTACTTGTTTTTCATATCTGTACTATCTGCCAGAGGGTAATAGTTCAAAAAAAGGGTGCCAGGATGAGATGGATCTGGAGAATGTTTTGAGCTTCTTGGGAGCTATCAAGCTCTTCCAAAGAGCAGGAGGGCAACAACCCATGATCCCCTGAGCAATGACATTGCTCGGTGCAGTAAGTGAAGATACTCTATAATGCAGCAGTAGAAGTCACCATCAGTTTTTCATTCAGTTGTTGTTTTCTGAGAAGTTCAGCAGTAGAACAATCTCTGCTGGACCCTTCTGACCAAGGCTGCAATGTGACACCCAGGTCAGGTCCTCTTTAGGGTAACACCCAGAACTGAAAACTGGCCACTTGCTCCATTCGGTTCCATGATAAGCAAGGCTGGATGTCTGATCTGTTCTTTCTTTCCATCTCTTGGTCTGACTGGTGTTGAGACCAAGTTATTGTCTCACACCATGAAAGCAACTGCTCCAGCCTCATCTGGTAGGAAGACTCATCCCCCTCCATCCTCCTTTGGCTACTGTGAGTAAAACACAGGTAGTCCTCAACTTACAACCATAATCCAGCCCAGAACCTATGTTGCTAACCAAGAAATTTGTTCAATCAGTTTTGCCTCATTTTATGACTTTTCTCACTATCGTGTCAACTCTGAAGTGAACTTGGCTGGGGCCATTTTGGAGGCTTCAGGTATTGCCACAGTACAAAGTAGGGATAAGGAGGGGGTAAATAGTTAGACAGGGGTTTGTACACAAAACAAAATAGTTTCCTGTGGGAACCAAGGACATGAGCCTCAGTGGTGCCTTGGTTAGAGTCAGGGGTGTGACTCAACCAGTGTAACCACCAGTTCGGTGAGTGCATGCTTTGCACACGCATTTCGCATGCATGCAGAGAGTTTGCTACTGACTTCTTGCAATCCTGCAATCTCCCTGTGTGTTAAACAGCTGGCGCGCAGCAATCGGTTGTGCCGCGTGAAGCAACTGAGCTTGAAAACCAGGAAATAAAGGTCAGAATAAGAGCCAGGGCAGGCGGGCAGGCAGGCAGGTCCAGTTGCAGATCGTTGGAGTGAACCAGTTTGCTCATCTCACCCCTGGTTAGAATGCAGGTACTGCAGGCTTTGTCAGTGTTCCAGCTACCCTCCTTTCCAGCCAATAACTCCGACGCAGATATTTCTCAGTTTGCTTTATTTAGATAGTGGCACATCTGTGGAATCCTGAATCTGAAAGTTTTCGAGCTTCCTTGCAAGATTCAAAACTACAAATTCATCCCCCCTTGGCCATCCGTGATGACCCAGGATGTGACACAAAAATAATAAAGTCACCAAAGTAGAATAAATTCCCTTTAATGCCTCCAACTTGGCCCCAATGTCCAATCATCCTCGGCTGGATATCAAACTCTTCAAAAAACAGTCTATGAAGGAAGGGTAGAAATGCAGTCTGAACTCAAAGTAAAGATAATTAGAAATTAAAAAAACCCAACATAAACCACACTGAAGTAATTAACACAGCAGGCCAGGATGATAAATTTCAGACTTTCAAAGGATAACACAGTTGGGAAGACACCAAAACCCAGATAAGCGATAAGCCTGGACCAAGATAATGCATGCTTTGCTTCCAGCAACTTTCCTATGTGCAGTTTGCCCTTTGAAACAGTCTTCCCAGCTGCAGCCCATGAAGGGGATCAGGGCCCTTTCCTCTCCCGTAAGCCATGTTGCTCCCTTCTCCGTTCCTCATTGTGTGCCCTAGGATGAAGAGGGAATGGCCCAGGGTCTTCCTCTGAATGCCCAGCCGGGCTATGCCCTTCCCCATTTTCTTCCAGAGCCACCGGAGCCACACTCCCACTCCCTGTCAGCTGCTCAATCTCCCCCTCAGAATCAGACTCCAACAGGGGCATGACACTGTCATCACACTACATGGCCCAATCACGATCTGTCCTAAAATAAGATTATTTCATTCTGCGCCATACTCAATGATCTTGAACAAACAAAAGAATTTTATTTTGTCTACTAAGACAGGGGTCTCCAACCTTGGCACCTTAAAGTTTGGAGGACTTCAACTCTCAGAATTCTGGAAAGTGGCACATGGGGAGCTTCTCACTGGGGAACACTGTTTCCAGTGTTTGCCAGTATGCAGGTCGAAACTCTTATGCAGTTGTCACAGCTGCATCCCATGAAGAGGATCAAGGCCCTCTCCTCCCAAGTAGACCACATCTCTCCCTTATCTTATCCTCTCCTCCCTGCGTGCCCTAGGATGGAGAGGGGATGGACCTGGGTCCTCCTCTGACAACTCAGCTGGCTTCTGCTCTTCCCCAGCCTCCTCCACAACCTCCGGAGCCACACTTCCACTTCCTGTCAGCTGTTCCTCCACTCCTTCAGAGTCAGTCTCCACCAGGGTCATGACATTGTGCTAATATGCTATCTCCAATAAAATTGTTCTTTGAGGAATTTGCCTTCCTCGGAGTTCTGCTTTCTATGGAGTTATTATTTGGGACCCTGATACACAGTTCTTTAGTGAATCACTGCGACTGTTAAATTAGTAACACGGTTGTTAATGGAATCTGGCTTCCCCGTTGACTTGGCTTGTCAGATGGTCGCAAGAGGGGATCACATGACTCCCTCCGGGATCCTGCAACTGTCATCAGCATGAACCAATTGCCAAGCATCCGAATGTGAATCGCATGAGCACAGGGGATGCTGCAAAAGGTCGTAAGTGTGGAAAACGGTCATAAGTCACTTTTTTCAATGCCGTTGTAACTTCAGTCACTAAATGAATTGCTGTGAGTCGAGGACCGCCTCTACACAAGCCTCCTCCATGCCAATCTCTTGCTCCTTTAATCTCCCTCCTCAATAAGGGTGCCTGTATCCCCAAATATATGTGGTGGATTGTAGCCACCAGAGGAGGGAGGGGCTCTTTCCCAGGGAGCAAAGAGACAAAGCAGCTTGGAATCCCAGCTATGCAGGGAAAGGACAAAGGGAGATTTCCTCCAGGCTTCTTCCTTTCGCAGGCTGCATCTACTTGTTACGCAAAGGAGGGTTTTCAGTCTGGCTAGATTCCTAACATGCTCAATTCAACTTACACTGCGGCTTCTCCTGCAACACCAGATTGCTACCGAAACCTGTTTGTTCTTCTCCTCTCCTCCCCATTTACAAACGCATGCTCATTTGTGATTTTAATTGTGCCAAATTTTATGGCCGCGTGCTGTTAACGCTGGTGCCAACCTGATGCTTTCATTTTTTTACCATAGGCGCGAGTAGCTCATTGTAGTGCACGTTTTTCCTATGTGGAAAAAACCTTGTGCCACTGATCTTGCCTTACATTGGACTTTGTTGTTGGGGAGTACTTTCTTTTTGTATACCCATTAACATCCTATGGCAAAGTCATAGATGTGAACACTTTTATATACCCCCATGGATTTCATTTCTTTGTCCATGGCTTTTTGCCACTTCACTTGTTCAATTTTAGGTAATGCCAATACTTCCTGATTGGTTCTTGGTTCATACCCCACATTACACACCTTCACTTCCCTAGCAGAATACCTGTATCTCCTTGTTCCATCACTCTGACCTGTGTGGCATTGACTGTTCCTGTGTTTCAACCCTCTCTTGCTTCATATCTGAGTCATCATCTTCTCCTGACTCCTTTTCTTGTTCTTTTTCAGCTTCTCCTCCTGAACACTGACATCAGCACTAAATGAGTTACCATCACTAAGTGGGTCACCATCACTAAGTGGATCACTCCAAAAATTGGCATCAATTCTGTTCCAATTTTGCTCTGCAAAGCTAGCAGACCTGGAAATCACTATTCTTTTGCTCCCATTACTAAAGCGATAGCTCTTTGAGCCAGGCTCATAATCTGTAAACCTGAGCTTTCCAGTTTTGGTTGACCCTTTCTTCTGATTGCTTTTGGAATATGCACCCATGCATTGCTTCCAAACACCCTTAAATGTGCCAGAGATGGCTTTCTCCAATATAACACTACATATGGAGTACCATTAATAGATGAACTCCACAGCCTATTGATTAAATAGTTAGCAATCAACATGGCTTCTCAGTCCAATATGACCTCCTCAGATCAGAATCCTCCATTTATTTGTACAGGCTTCTGTAACATCCCAATTGCCACCAAAATCTGTTTTTCATTCTCATCTCCACCATATTTACAAAACACACGTTCATCTGAAACATTATACTGGAGTTTGCAGCGATCTAACCAGCACACAGGTAAATAAATTCAACAGGATTCATTTATAGAAGAAACTTCTTTATATACACTAATATAAAGCAGGATGCATGTGTACAATACTCATGCAGCTCTTGCAATGTGGTAGCAAGGACAAGGACAAAAAGCGGAAGCACAGAAGCAACCAGAACCCAGAATCTATATATGTAAAAGCGAAATACCACTCACACATCATGACAAAATCTCCAGAACCGTAAAGCCTACAAACTTGAAATTTGGCAGGTATGTTCCTCTTGGCTTCTAGGTGCTCACTNTGGGCTCCTTGCTATCTTCTTGTTCACACAGCAAATACTGTCTGTTTCCAAACAGCTCTCAACTCTCTCACACACTGATAAATAACGATGGATGCTGGTAGGCAGAGGCAGAATTACCCCCCCCCCCTTTATTTTCCTCCCCAAAAACTAAGCCTGGCCACTGTTTCATGCTGGGTATTGAGCTAGTACAGAATATAATCCAAGGACAAACTCTTATATACAGAGTTGTTAAGCTAAGTCACGCCCAGGCTCCGAGCAGTCTCCCATGGCTCACAACAGATCCTGTTTCTTAGTCACCATTGGCCCGGCTCATAATTTCTTATACACTGACACATTACACTCTAAAACAAACTCAAAGCAAAAGCTAAAGAGAAATGCTGGGAAGCTTTCTGGCCTAGCCCAAGGAAGGACAAGGGAATTAATCTGTTACATTTACAGTATTTATATGGGTCTGCAATACTCTGATTGCCACCAAAACCTGTTTTTCCTTCTCATCACCACCATATTTGCCAACTTCTTCATTTGAAACTTTATAGACTGCAAAACGAAATCAAAGCCAAGGCAGATTCTCTCAAGAGAAATGCTGGGAGGTTTTCTGGTTTACTCCCCTTGGATATTTATTTATTTGTCTGGAGCTCTGCAGGGAATCCTACCCAGATCAGCCGCCTACTACTATCTACTGCCCTCCCTTGAAGTGTGGGTGAAGACAACGAGCAGCAAAAAAACAAAACAGAACTTAATTTTCCTCTAAAATCCCTGATCTGCAGTTTAAAAATCCCTGATCTGCAGTTTCCCTTCATTTTGGAGCATTCAAAATGCAGGCCTTAGACCCAGTAGATTATTTTTCTAATTGTTTGTAACTTATGGTTAATGATTGTAACTATGATTTATGACCTATGACATTACTTATTTGCTGTTTACATGTACACTGTGAGCTTATGTACCAGAGACAAATTCCTTGTGTGTCCGATCACACTTGGCCAATAAAGAATCCTATGGCATTCCCATTCTATCCTTATCCCATTTTCTCTTCTGTATTCCTATTCCCATTCCATCTGTGTTTCTATTCTATCCCTGTCCTATTTTCTCTTCTGTATTCTATTCCCAATCCAATTTACCCAGTTTCTATTCTATCCCTTTCTATTCTATTTTTTATTCTATATTCCTATCTCTATTTCTATCCCTATATTCCTATTCCCATTCCATCTGTATTTCTATTATGTCCTTATCCCATTTTCTCTTCTATATTCCTATTCCCATTCCATTCTCTTATTTCTATTCCACCCCTATCCTATTTTCTCTTCTGTATTCTATTCCCACTCCAATCTATTGTCAGCCTGGGAAGCCATTGAAAGCTTTGAGGCTGCCACATTTAGTGCCTGGGAATTTGGGAGGGGGGATTTCATAGAGAGGTAGAAGATTAGTCTCAACAACATTCTTTCTCAGAGAGTCAAGGACACGTTGCCCTGCACCCAAAGAGGAGTGTCTGAAGGGATGTCTCCAGTTGGGACGATGTTTGGATTCGACCATGTGATGGACTGATGGGTGCAGGGGATAGATCATTGCATTTCTTTTTGGAGAGGGAAAACCCAGAATTCTCAGATTCGGGTTTTCCCAGATGTGCCAATAGGGCAATTCTAATAAAATGGAATTTTGAGGAAATGCTTGTCTCTGAGTTTATTGGTTTGGAGTTTCTTAGTTTGAACGCTGACATTATCCCTATTCGATTATCCCTATTTCTATCCCTATTCTATTTTCTATTCAATATTCTACTCCCATTCCATTCCAAACTCTCTTTCTATTCTACCCCATCCTGTTTTCTCTTTTATATTCCTTTTCCCATTTCATTCCACCTGTATTTCCATTGTATTCCTATCCCCAGACTATTTTTAATTCTTTATTCTATTCCCATTCCACTTCATTCTATCCTATCTCTTATCTCCATTCTACCCCTATCTTATTTTCTCTTCTATACCCCTATTCCCATTCAATCTATATTTCTATTCCATCCCTATCCTATTTTCTCTTCTGTATTCTATTCCCATTCCAATCTATCCTACCCCTATTTCTATTCTATCCCTTTCTGTTCTATTTTTATTCTATATTCCTATGTCTATTTCTATCCCTATTCTATTTTTTATTCTATACTAGCAGGGTACCCGTGCTTCGCTACAAAACAATGTCATTGGGCAAGTTTTTGGGGAGGAAAATAAGGGGGAAAAAATGCTGCCTCTGCCTACTGGTATTCATCTGGCTAGCGTCCTGTCAGCTGTGAGAGATTTGAGGGCTGTTTGGAAACTGAAGTAGTATTTGCTTGTGTGAGCAAGGAGACAGCAAGGAGCCTGGGCATGGCTTAGCTCAACTATTCTGTACTGAACTGCTTGGTGCTGTGAAGCAAAAACTGAAACTCTTCTCCTGTTCTTGTGTTGTGCATTTTTTTTTCACGGTGGGGAGGGGGAGGAGAAGTCTTTAGCATCAGAGCGTGTTAATAATAATATAGGAAATACTAATGCCCTGATGTCATTTTGAAAAATCCTTTCTTAGTGAGCACCTGGAAGCCAAGAGATTTTGTGATAACGTGTGAGTGGTTGTGTGTGTGTGTGTGTGTGTGTGTGTGTATGAAGAAGAAAGAAGATTCCTATTCCTACCCTTATTTCTGTTCTATTCCTTTCTGTTCTATTTTTACTCTATATTCCTATATCTGTTTCTATCCCTAGTCTATTTTTTGTTCTATACTAGTAGGGTACCCGTGCTTCGCTACGAAACAATGTCATCGGGCAAGTTTTTGGGGAGGGAAATAAGGGGGGAAAAATGCTGCCTCTGCCTACTGGTATTCATCTGGCTAGCGTCCTGTCAGCTGTGAGAGAGTTGAGGGCTGTTTGGAAGCTGAAATAGTATTTGCTTGTGTGAGCAAGGAGACAGCAAGGAGCCTGGGTGTGGCTTAGCTCAACTGTTCTGTACTAAACTGCTTGGTGCTGTGAAGCAAAAACTGAAACTCTTCTGTTCTTGCATTTTGCATTTTTTTTTACAGTGGGGAGGGGGAGTAGAAGTCTTTAGCATCAGAGCGTGTTAATAATAATACAGGAAATACTAATGCCCTGATGGTCATTTTGAAAAATCCTTTCTTAGTGAGCACCTGGAAGCCAAGAGATTTTTGTGATGACCTGTGAGTGGTATTGTGTTTGTGTGTGTATGAAAAAGAAAGAAGATTCCTATTCCTACCCCTATATCTTATTTCTTTTCTATGCCTATTCTATTTTTATTCTGTATTCCTACTCCTCTATTCCTATTCTATCCCTATTCTATTTTCTATATCCCTATCCTATCTCTATTTTTTATTCTATGTCCCTATCCCTATCGGACCGCCGGAATGCAGGGCGAAGCCACAGGGAGATGCTGAACGCCAGGTCGGAGGAAATAAAGAGCCTGGCTCTATAACCATTAGGTGATACTACCCCAAATAGGGGTCCGCGGCGGTTCCTTCTCCCCTCAGTCCAGCTCAGCGGAGCTTCCACCGATCCTTCGCCCGCCCCTCCCCCCCCGCCACGCGAGCTTCTCTTCAGAGGCGGCCCGTCGCCCATTCGCCCACCTACCGTCACGCGGGGGAGCCCCCAACGACGTCGCACGCGCCAAACGCAAACGGTCTCTTTTTCCTTCGGCGAAAGCGGAGGGGGCCGGAAACGACTGAGCCCCATTTCCGCCCCCATCGACGTGGGCGGGGGAAAAGGCCCTCTCTAGGAAGCGACAAACTCTCTCGCTTTAACCCTTGGCTCCCCCAGCGAGGAAGGCTTCGGCCAGCGGGCGCGATGGGTGTTAAAAAAAAAGAAAAATAAAAAAGACTGCAGCTTTCCCATCATCCTGGACCGCCGCAACCCACGTCAGCTGCTTTTTGGAAAGGAAAAAAAAAAAAAAGCCTTCTTTATTTATTTATTTTTCGTTCCGTGCAACGGACAAGGCTTCGCCTTCCTCTTGGTTGCAAAGGCGGCGGAGGCCTAGGTTTTAAGGGCGTTGCCAAGCGACAAGATGAGATTTGCGCACATCTGCGCTCGCATTTTGGGTCCCTGTCAATCAAGCGATAGAAAGTTTTTGCAAAGTAAAAAAAAAATAAATTAAAGTAAAAAAAAATAGCCAGTAAATAGAAACGAATTAAAAATAAAGAAAAAAAATCAAGAAGCAAGTTTTGTTTTTGTTTTTTTTACCTTACCGCCGTTCTAAATTTATATCTATCAAAGTGAAATGCCACTCATGCATCATCACAAAATCTCCAGAACCGTAAAGCCTACAAACTTGAAATTTGGCAGGTATGTTCCTCTTGGCTTCTAGGTGCTCACTAAGAAAGTTTTTTTCGAAATGATCAGAACATTTGGATTTTGTATGTTATTATTAACACTAAGGAGTTCTACTCCCCCTCCCCACCAGACAAGAAATCTATTCCAAATGCAAAATACAAGAATAGGAGAAGAGCTTCAGTTTTAGCTTCACAGCACCAAGCAGTTTAGTACAGAACAGTTGAGCTAAGCCACGCCCAGGATCCTTGCTGCTTCCTTGCTCACACAGCAAATACTGTTTCAGTTTTCAAACAGCCCTCAACTCTCACACCACTGACAGGATTTTAGCCAGATGAATACCGATGGATGCTGGTAGGCAGAGGCAAAATTTCTTCCCCCTTATTTTTCTCCCAGAAACTAAGCCTGATCACATAGTTTCGTAGCAAAGCACAGATATAGAGCTAGTGCATTTATATTTTATCAAGAAATAAGGGATGGAAACTGATCAAGGAGAGAAGCAACCTAAAACTAAGGAAAAAAATTCTTGATAGTGAGAACAATTAACCCGTGGAAGGACTTGCCACCAAAAGTTGTAGGTGCTTCATAAAATCGAGGCTTTCAAGAAGAGACTGTCTGAAACCACTGACTGCCACTTGTCTGAAATGTTATAAGGTTTCTTGCTTAAGCAGGGGGCTGGACTAGAAGACCTCCAAGGTCCCTTCCAGCTCTGTTACAGGTAGTCCTCCACTTATAACAATTCACTTGGCGACTATTTGAAGTTACGACGGCACTGAAAGAAGTGACTTAGGACCACTTTTCATTCTTAACAACCATTGCAGCAGCATCCCCAGAATCAAAATTCAGACGCTTGGCAAATGACTCATATTTATGATGTTTTCTGCATCCTGGGGTCCCCTTTTGTAACCACCTAACAAGCAAAGTCAATGGGGATTCACTGAACAACTGTGTTACTGGTCCTCAGTTTGCAACAGTTCATTTCATGACCTTTCGAAATTACTACAGCACTGAAAGAAGCGGCTTATGAGGGCTTTTCATACTTACGGCTGTTATAGCATCCCCATCAGGGGTGGGATGCTGCCAGTTTGGCCCGGTTCTATAAAACCGGTAGCTCTGAAGAGCAGCAAACATTAAACCAGTTCTCTGCAACAACCTTTTGGTTGTCTGTTTGGCCTACCCGCCTGCCCAAGCTCTTGGCTGTTCTTTATTTCCTGCTTTTCTAACCTCAGCTACTTTGCCCGGCACAGCTGAGACTGAGAAAGCAGGAAACAAGATTTTCAAATGTTATGGACCTGCGCACAGTGCTTCTCAGCTATCCGGGAGGCACAGCTGAGGTTTTTTTGGAAATGGTCTACACGTGCGCACAAAATGCACTTTCCCCAGGGGTGGGATTCTACCTGCCAGAGAACCAGCAAATCGCGCCACTGGCTGGTCCCGCCCTGATTCTGTGAGCAACTCAATCTGCCTGCCTGCTTTGCCTGATTTTGGGTAAAAGTTGCTCTTTCTTTAATAAAAAA
>BHFT01056733.1:0-34877 GCA_004320025.1 Laticauda laticaudata
GATAGACTCAATAATTCCTCTATAGAACTGGATCAGCAACTTCTTGGGCAGTTTGAGCTTTCTGAGTTGGGGCAGAAAGAATATTCTTTGTTGTGCTTTTTTGATGATGTTTTTTATGTTAGCTGTCCATTTTAGGTCATATGATAGAATAGAACCTAGACATTTGAAGGTCTCTACTGTTGATACTGTGTTGTCTAGTATTGTAAGAGGTGGTAGTATAGGAGGGTTTCTTCTAATGTCTACCACCATTTCTACGGTTTTGAGTGTGTTCAGTTCCAGATAGTTCCGGTTACACCACGAGGCAAGTTGTATAACCTCCTGTCTGTATGCGGATACAACATTGTCTCAAATGAGACCAATCACTGTTGTGTCATCAGAAAACTTCAGTATTTTAATAGATGTATCGTTTGAGATTCAGTCATTAGTATACGGGGAGAAGAGAAGTGGAGAAAGCACACAGCCTTAGGGGGGGTGGCTATGCTAATTGTACAGTTATCAGATGTAATTCCGCCTAGCTTCACCTGCTGCTTCCTGTCTGTTTGGAAGCTTGTGATCCACTTACAAGTGTGTTCAGGTACTGCTAGCTGGTTTAATTTAATTACAGTAGTTGAAACACCTTCCTGAGGATAGGAATAGCTTAAGTGCTATCTAGCATGTGGTATTTGTAATTCAGGAAACTATTTAGTTCCTACTCCACACTCAAACATGGACAATGCCTACACCACATTGCCTTTTGGAGCTAGAAAAACTATCTTGTGAATATATTGAACATAGGACACATGAGAGGCATTGCTTCTTATGTCAAATCCACAATGAGAAGTGTTCTTTTCCACAAGTGAGATAACTGTGGTAATACAATGTACCATGCTAAAATTGGTGTGCCTTCACAAACATTATCAAGTGTTCAGCATCTATAAGGCGGCTGAGAAAATAGCAAAGAAGGGCTTCAGTAAATCTGGTTATACAAAATAAATCAACAGCAACAATCTTGTGCGACAGCAACAATAGAGGTTCAGCAGTTATTCATGCACAGTTATTCATTCCTACAACCAGTGGTGGCTTGTTCACTAGGGCTTTCTCTTAACCCAGTATCTTCTAAGTGTCTTGAATTTCAATTTCTAGAATTCCCAGCCTCAGTGGCAGCTAGGAATTTGAATAATTGAAGTCCAACTTGCCTGGAAAGTGGCAATAAAACCTGATATTCAAGTGCAGACATGTAATCACTCTTGTGTGGAAATCTGCTTTCCTAAACAAACTCCACTTCAAGAATCACAAAAACTGAGGAATTCTGGCCAGAGCAGGACCAGGAAAAAGAAAAAAGGAAAAAGGCACACTCCCTGCACATTAGTCTTCATTAATATTTGCTTTTATTTGTATTTCTCCTCCCTTCTTTCTTAAGGAAGTTTCAGGTACAACCCATGCTTTTCCCAACACACCAATTTTAATTTATTTATTTATTTATTTTAAATCCTGTGACTAAGCAGTAATGTCTAGCCCATGGCTACCCAGTAGTTGCAGTTTACAAGATGTTGAATTCAGATAACTCATAATCCAGATTCATCTTTTCACCAGTACGGCAGAGGACACATAGCCACACACTGTGTTATAATTCTGGAAAAGACAGAATCGATGCCTACTTTCTTTAGCCCTGCCTGTTATTTCATGAGCTCTTGCCCAGGCAAATACAGTCATAGAAAATTAAAGAGGCCCATGGCCTCTTCTCTGTTGGCAAGACAAACGATGGTGAGGTGAGGATAGAAAGATCCAAAATAAACATTATGGCATCTGTTCAGTTGGGCTCCCTCTCACTTCCATCTTCCTCAGTTCCAATAACCCCTTCCTTTCCCTCCGCTTCATTCTGCAACTCCATCTAGCATTACCTATAGTCTACCTCAGGGGTCCCCAACCTCAGAGCCGCAGCCCACTACTAGGCTGTGGCCCATTCAGAACAGGGCTATGCAAGCAGCAGGCTGGCTTATATGTGCTCAGATCAACTTATATAAGTAGTGGGCCAGCACACAGGTGTGTACTGGCCTGGTTCCCCTCTCCCCTGCCCCTCCAGACTGCCAAGCTGTAAAGATTGGGGACCGCTGCCCTACCTCTTTCCCAACAGTCACAGCAGCCAAAGGATTTTACCAGTGGTCTCTTCAATGACCCCCAATAAGAAAAACACATTTATATCTCTATATAACATCAACAAGGGAGTGGGATATGTGTGCTTGAGAACCACTAACCTTGAGTAAGATGGCCATCCATTCAAGAGGATGCTGCATGGGGGAGGGAGGGAAAGTGGGGGAATCCCTGGACTCTACGGTCCTTCCAATCACATGCTACAGTCTACCCTATCAAGATGTCAGACAGGGAAAGTGTTATCTGTTCCTGTTGGTGAACAGCGTGGAAAATATGTAGGCATTTTCTGGATTTGGGGACATGTGAGATTCCCCTGCTCAGGGGATTGTGATATTACTGATTGAAAATGTTTGCTCAAGGAGTGTCCACTGGCAGCCTGAGAGGACGGAGATTTGTCCCCTGGTTGCAAGGCCTCATCAGTGAACTTTGTAATGGCAGACTTTGTGTTCTCAGCCACTCTACACTTCCACTTCGTTTCCCTGGAGGACTGACTGACAAAAAGCTCAGCAGTACTTAAGAGGTTTCCAAAACCACACCATATGATCCGAGCAGAAGACGTTGCTTGATTAACATTTGGCCAAGAGCACTTGGAGGTTACAGTGGTCCTATTCCTGACCCAGAAATAACATGCTAGGCTTCAACACCATCCACCAAAAATCAGGTTTTGTTAATGGAGACAGACAATGATGGCCAGGCAACACTTTGGAGCTAGACCTTCCCTGTTCACTCATATTGGCTGAGATACTGGATTGGCACAAACCCCAACACTTCGGCTAGGGGGAAAGAAAGCAAATATCAATTAAAAATAAATGAACAGAAATCAAATGTGACAAAGCAGGCTGTTTTGGGAGATAAGGACAACTTGCTTGCACACAACCTGAAACAACTACTAAGAATAATGATCAGGAATTTGGAAGTGTTTTAAAAGGTTCCTAAATCGCCTCCACCCTTTCTGCTTTTATTCCCAGGCCCCGGTCTTGTTGCTGGGAAAGGAATAGCTCCTCTCCCACCCCTCCTTCTAATCAGTCAAGGCAAAATCCCATCGCCTTCCTGGCAAGTGTGGAAATGAAGATGTCAATGGTCCTCGTGGGGTCAGCAGCAATGTGGAGCAGGTAGATTAAAAATGTCCAGCCAAAGCAATTCTGCCAAGAAGAGAATGCGAGTGCCTGTTTCACCTGATGAAATTAATTAATCTTAAGTCAACAAGGATGCTCTCATCTATTCTTTATTTAATCCATAACCCTGAAATTACGGCATCTATTCAATACAGACGAAATGAATTACCTCAGGCAACAGGTTACATTCCCAAATCCCCCTTATCACAGACAGCAATCAAAGGCTACAGAAAGCTTTCCTTAGTGGACAGGCAGCAACATCTTTGTGGCTGCCATTAAACACAAGAGCAGTTTTTCCATCAATCAGGCACAGACATTCTTACTTCGGAAATAATGTTGCTGTCAGCTGTGGAGAAAAGGTCAGAAGGAGGGAGTCTGTGAACCTCCTTAGGTTAGGGGAACCAGGGGCTCTTAGCTTGCAACAAAAGGTGACCAGACTAACAACTTTCCCTACTGACTTTCAGAATGTCATGGTGATAGTCAATCGTAGGAATAGGAATTGTAGATAGCTTATCGTAGGAAACGGAAGGCGACTTCGTGGGCACACCCATGCGGAAAAAGAAGGAAAGGGTTTGCAATTGCCTTCCTTGGATTTCTTTGCCATTGCTTTTGCTGGGATTTTTCTTTTGTTTTTTAGTTTATTTATTATCAAAACAACTTTACTACCCTAGAATTTCCTGACCTCTTATCCAAGTACTATTCAGGTGCACTCTTGCTTAACTAGACAATTTAGGGCAGGTATTTCCACACAGTAGATGCTTATTTTAGGAAAAAAAGTAGAAGTCAGAACTTGGAAAACCATTTTGTATAGCTGTGAGCTAAATTTTTCTTGTCAGCCATATCTAGAATTGAAGAAATACAAAGCAATTTTGGCTTCAAAACACAATTAATATTGCAATTGTAGGAGAAAACCTAGTTGGTGATATAAAATGCTGAGAGAAACAGACATAAATCTCGACATGCAAAGGGGTGAGGTGAGATGTGAGAAGAGGGGAAGTAAAGGGAATCTTTCTCCTTGTTGTGGAACAATAATATTGGCATCCACAGCCGGGTCTAGGACAACTCACCATGGCCAGCTTGCCATGACCAGCTTGCTGTGACCAATTTGCCATGGGACAACTCACCATAGCCAACTCACTGCAGGGCACGTCAATGCTGTATTGTTTTATTCAGTTACTTTTATTATTGGTGACAATGTTTTCATCAAGACACTTGAATTTCTGGATTGAGTTTCTTTATTTTATTATTTTTGGCCATGGTTCTGTCAAAATTATTTCAGCTTTTGTATTTGTTAAATTGTCCCAGGTTGTCCTGCAGCGATTTTGCCATCATGAGTTATCCCATTCTATCCACAGCCTACTTGTACTTAGATCTGGCCAGCCTATAACTTGTTGAGCCATTATGGACAACACAGATCATGACTCGTATCTTGCATTGAAACCTTGGAATTTCATCAAGTTTCTGCTGAGCTATTGCACATGGCTGCTTGGTAGTTTATAATGCAAGTAGACATATTATTGAAGTATGCATGTGGATGCCTTGGTCTTAATGCCCATCACTCTTGATGTCCGTATTTCCCTTAACTATAGGATGACTTCCTGCACATGCCAATGCCACTCCTTACTTCCAGTGGTGTGCTGGTTTCACAAGGTACTCTGCTGGCTCCATTGCAACTGCCAGACTCCTTGCTTGCCCTCAAATAGGTGATTAGCATGTCAGCCATTGTGGCTCAGATCTGCTCTCAAACAGCTTTCAGAATTTCACAAAATGTAAAAATAACCAGTTTGTTATTGCTGATTACCGCTTAATTCCCCATAACATCAGTGAAGATGGAAGCCCACCTTGTCTTTTGCCTAAAGCATCCTCTTTTGCCATCAGTATCCTCCCCATATGAATCTGCTTTTGTTGGATGGTTTGTTGGTTGGTTTGATTGATTTCTTTCCATACTCACTCAATTCAACCAAATGACTCTGGACAGCTTACAATTCTAAAACAAAACAAAACAATTAAACATTTAAAAAACATTAAAACACTAAAAACACTCATAAAATAAATAAATATTTGGCAGTCTTGTATTTTTATCTTATTTTTTATTATTTTATATTTTATTTTTAATAATGTAGCAATCTATTCAGCACATGATATAGGATGGTATACCACATCTGTAAACAAGAATTAAATCCATAAGACAATGAGCAGGTGTTGAAAAACAAAACACAAAAATATAAGGATATGATGGGCAGGGGGAAATTCAGCCAACAAGTTCATTCCCTAACCAGCACCTAGAGAGTGAGCAGGTCTCTATATGCCTTTCAAAAATCAGGCAGGATGAGGGCCAACTAAATCTCAGGAAGATGCTGCTGCACAAGGTGAGAAAAGCAATGGAGAAGGCAGGTCTCCTAGTCCTATCAGATGCCATTGCTAAAGTAATGGGATCTGGTGCATATTGACCCTGCCACCTCTTACCAGATGGGCAGAAATAATCAAAAATGTTTAACACAGTGTGCTTCCTTTCCCCTTCTAGAAGCTCTCATTTCTGGACGACAGCCAATTTATGACCAGTTCTAGTCCTGGCTGCTTTCCTTTCTACCTCTTAAGAACAGCATCCATGCATCCTTTGGCACTTGGCTTTTCCCAGGGTCTGTATGTGCGTATGTAATGAGTGAGAGAGGGAAGGAGTTAATAAAAGCAAAGGATGCAACAAGAAAAAGCAATTGCAGGCTGAAGATAATACTTTGCCCTCCATGTTTTGCAGATTTTGAATAAGCTTCCCAACATAAAAGATGGCACTGTCCAGAAACTGTGGAACCTGCCTTTTCTGTCACTTTCAGTCAAACAACGGCACTTTAAAAAAAAAAGTGAGGGCCTCTTTCCATGACTAATTTCATACAAAAAATAAGAATTGATTTGAAAAGAATTGCCCCTGTTTTTTAGAGAAATATGAATGAAGACAAAAAAAAAAAAGGAATACATATGGCCAGATGGCCAAATGACAAAATATGGCATGTGTAGAAAATTTAATTGCCCTTCCTGACCTGTTTTGTACCCATATCATTGCCCAGGACAGCTTTTATGGTTTTGTGAACATTGTCTTTTTATATTATCCTGTTTCTTTAAAGACACCTTCAAAGAAGGAGATTGCCCTTGGTTCTCTTCTGGTTCAAACTGGTTGGTGTTTCTTTCTGCATCTCCGATTCAGACCTTTTGAACCTTCTCCTGCAGAGTTGCCCTGCCCTGGAAGACCCAGGCCTCTTTCCTGCTGTTGCCCAAGTGACTTTGAGGAGAATGTTCCTCATCAGAAGGGAACTGAAAAACACAAGCCTTTACTCCTGGGTACAGAATAATTGTGATTTACTTTGTATTAAATCCCCTCATGACAAAGAGGCAGAGAGAAAAGATGTGAGAAGAAAATGCAATCAGAATTAGTTCCCTCAGAAAACTGAGCAACACACTAGGTTTTGGAAAGCAGCAGGCAATCTCTGGGGAGCTTCTAGGCTTTTAGGAGAGCTGACCATCACTGATAATGAGTTTAGCAGCAACAGTACATTATAAGTCACTAGGCACTGCAGGGCAAATCTTCCAATGTCCCCTGAGGAGGAACAACTGGTGGCTGTTCATGACTTGGGAGCACGGGAGCGTTCCACAGAAACTTATTATGTACAAAGGCAGATAGTCATCTCCATCCTCAAGGAGAAAGAAAACCTATTGAGCATACAAAGTAACACAGACACTTTCATTTGGCAAGGTGGTGCTAAAGAGTGAATGGATGAATGATAGTCTTTGGCTGCAAAAATGTGATCTGTGCAATTGCGAGCTCTCAGAGTAGTAGGAAACCAACAGGCTGAAGCAAGGCTGAAAAATAGAAAAGAAATCTCATTGTTTTCCTTTCTCCTGAGCACCTTGAATAAAATGTCCAGTTTTTCAAAAGGCCAACAAGTGATGTGCAAGCAAAGTCAGTAAAGTGGGGTACCAGGCTTCTGTCCTTTCCCCAAACTTCCATTATGTTGGCTGGTTTCCCACTGTCTGTGCCAATGAACTTCTGGGAAAGAATAGAGAAGCCTCTTCGATTCTTCCTCCCTCTTCCTGTCAAATATCATGAAGGTAAGTAATTTCTGGCTTCATCACAGGAGTGTGGAGAGTTTCACTGTGCCCCATCCCAACAATCTGTCTGAGGATCGAAGAAGGAGGGGAAGCAACCAGACTCACACTCCTTTCCAGCTGTTCTTGCACAAAATGGACGGCTCGGTAACCAGCACAATCCTCCTGGTTTGAAAAATTGCCAATTCTGCTTTAAAAGAGGGATAGGAACAGTGGTGGGATTCAAATTTTTTTACTGCTGGTCCTGTGGGTGTGGCTTGGTGGGCGTGGCAGGCAAAGGATACTGTAAAATCTCCAGTCAGAGGTGATATTTGCTAGTTCTCCGAACTACTCAAAATTCCGCTACGGTTCTCCAGAACTGGTCAGAACCTGCGGAATATAGCATCTCTGGATAGGAACACTTTCCAACCTGAGGCTGCATTCCCTGATGGCAGACTGTCCACAATACATGCAAGTAGTAGTCGAGCCACAGGGAAAAAATGTGCGCGTGTATATATGTACACAAAAGAGCTCATTGCCTTTAACCTCTCATCCATCCATCCATTTATTTATTATATTTGTTTGTCAAACATGTACAAGATAACAAGTATAAGTATGAACATAAACAAGAACAAAGGGAGTAAATACAGATAAAATAGGGACAGTAAGACAGGGACAGTAGGCACACTGGTGCGCTTATGAACGCCCCTATTTAAGTACCATCTTAGAATGGGATGAGGTCCACAGTAGACAGTTTGAGGTTGAAGCTGTGAGGGGTTGAGGCTGTAACAACAAAGTCAGATAGGTGCGTTCCAGGTGTTGGCCGCTTTGTTGCTGAAGTCGTATTTTCTGCAATCGAATTTCAAGGCAGTTCCACCTTGAGTTTGGTATCATTGTTGCCATGGTATTTTGTGACTGAAGAAGTCGTTGAAAGGCAAGATGTTATAGCAGGCAATTTTTGTGAACTATGCTAAGATCGGACCACAGGCAGCACAGTTCCAGATTCTCCAAGCCCAAAATTTCAAGCCTGGAGGCAAAGGGAATTCTGTTGGATCCAATCCATCTATCTGCCCATTTTATCCACTGACAGCCCTAGATTAGTCTTAACATATTACTGGGACTTTGTCATCAGTGCTGTAAAAGCAAGACATTAACCTTCAGTTTATAAACCAGGTTGCACAGTATGGCAAGTGATACTGTTTAAGGCCCTGTCACACTACCCCAATGGATGCAAAACGGACACAACGGACGAGCAAAAATGTTCCATCCGTTGTATCCTCTCTCAAAAGGGCAAAAATTTGCATAACGGAGCAGATAATACGGATGGGGGAGGGCAGGGCGGATGGAAAGCGATGCGGAACGGAAGCCCAGTGGATGGAAGGGATGGGAGCGGATGGCAACATCCGCTAGGCTTCCGGGGGACCTCAGCAAAGCGGATGCGGAACGGACTACAGCAGATGCCAGAGCGATGCACAGCGGATGAAGCGATAAGAGCGGAAGCCTAGCGGATGCACAGCGGAAGCCTAGCGGATGCCGGAGCGTTAATTGAGCATTGCGGGGAGGATGCATTGCGTCAGCCCCGTGGATTATAACGGAAGCAGCTCGGAAGCAGGTCACCATTCAGAGGAAAGACTGCTTCCAGACACATCGACTGCCTTGCCTGTCCTGCCTGCATGTCTGCCTGCATGTCTGCCTTGCCAGCCTTCCTGCCAGCCTCCCTGCCAGCCTCCCTGCCAACCTTCTGTCGCCTGCCTGCCAGCCTTGCTGTCTGCCTGCCTGCCAGCCTTGCTGTCTGTCTGCCTGCCAGCCTTGCTGTCCTGCCTGCCTGCCAGCCTTGCTGCCAGCCAGTCTGCCTGCCAGCCTTGGTTGCCTGCCTGCCTGCCAGCCTTGGTTCATGCTGCCTTGAAAGCCTTGGTGCTTGCCAGCCTTGGTGCCTGCCTGCCTGCCAGCCTTCTCGCCAGCCTTGGTTGCCTGCCTCCCTGCCAGCCTTCGCCTGCCAGCTTGGTGCTGCCTGCCTGCAGCCTTCCTGCCAGCCTTGGTGCCGCCTGCCTGCCAGGCCTTGGTGCCTGCCTGCCTGCAGCTTCCTGCCAGCCTTGGGCCTGCCTCCCTGCATCGCCTTTGCCAGCTTGGTTCCCTGCAGAGCCTCCCTGCCAGCTGCAGCAACCCCACAACCATGGCAGAAGCAGAAGCAAGCCTCAGCCATCTGCTGCCAAGCCCTTGAAAGAGGGACAGGGCTACCATCCCGCCCCTGGCCTCACTCTGGTTCTGCTGGGCTTCTGCTGCTTCTGCTTCTGGAGGAGCTGATGACAGACACTTCAAAGCACAAGCCACCTCCACAGCACCTGCACTCTTCACCCCTGAGACTGAGCGACCAAGAGGATGCCAGAGACTTCATTTCTTTGTCCTTATAGCTTTGTTTGTTTAATAAAGTCTAGTTTTGATTCACCACTTGCTTCATTTCTTTTTTTTATAAAGTCTTGCTGGAAACTTTTTAGAAATGGTTTAAAGCCTTTGCATGCTTGTGGGATGGTTTAAGATAGCTGTGGGATGGGCAGGGATACCTGTGGGATGGGCAGGTCTACATTTGGGTGGGTAATAGCTGTGGGATAGATAAACCTCAAGTGCAAGCAAGTGGTACTTTATGGTCCACCCTCCCAGGTGCACACCTATGGCCTTTATTATCAATTACAATATAATCAATCATCCACATTGTCAACATAAACACAACTCTTTATTAAATGCCCTGTTCATTGTAGGGCCACTCAACATACATGGCCCAATCTCATCCGTGTGATGAGACAGGCTGAAGGAAGCATCCATTAAGAATCTATCATCCTGTCTTGCCACTCCACGTCTCCAGCTGGGGAGTTGCACCAGTGTTTCAGGAGGTTGCGCTGCTTCTTCCCTTCACGTGAGGCTCTGTTGGGGCCTTTGCACATCCTGAGTGTCTATCAGGTTTTCCCTTGCCTCCATTCCCAGCTCCATGTCCCCATTGCCTTGCTGGAGGTCCACGGGCCTGTTCTGCAAGACTGGGTAGCGGCGTGCGCATGGAGATTGTGCAGGATGCAGCAAGCTTCCATGATCCTCCTCACGGTCTGTGGGTGATGCTGCATGGTGGTGAGAAGTACCTGGAACCTGTTGGCCAGGATGCCAAAGGCGTTCTCCACCACCCGCCTTGCCCTGGACAGCCTGTAGTTGAAGATCCTCTTCTTCACGGGTGAGGTATTGGAGGTGTAGGGCTTCATTGAGGTAGGTTGTGAGGGAGAAGGCGTCATCCCATGATGAAGTAGGGCACATCTTGCGTTGTCGTGGGCAGCGGGTTCTGTATCTGGGGAACCCAGATGAGGTTGCGTTCCAGCTCCTCCTTGAGGTGACTGGCGTTGTATACCTGGGCATCTGAAGATGAGCCGCTGCCTGAAGCATCGATGTACATGAACTTGTAGTCAGCATCGACGATGGCGAAGAGGATGATGCTGAAGGAGCCCTTGTAAGTTGAAATAAGTGGACCTCTGACTTGCTGGCGCTTTTGCAGGCACGTGCTTGCATCGATGGCTCCAACGGTGTGTGGGGAAGTTTCCACCTCTGATACCACTGCTCTGCAACTTTCTTCCATCCTTCTTCAGTGGAGGGGCACTGGAGGAGCTCTTCTTGTATTCTTCGATGATGGCCTGCACCACTTCTCTGACCACAATGCTGAATGGTGTTGGGTGCACCTCCAGCCGTACTGCATAGCTCCTGTAGGTGGTCCCTCAGGCTAGGTGGTGGCAGAGTGAGTGCCACTTGAGCCCAGGTTCCAGGCTGGGCCGGAAGTTGGGTGTTTGTCTTGGTCAACCTGGGTGTCAGGCGCTGCAACAAGTTCGTCAAGACATGGCTGGAGGCATCCTCATGAAGTTCTGGAATGCCCGAGTGTCTTGCTCCTGAGCTCCACCATCAGCTTGTTTGTGCAGTCCGTCCTCTGCTCTTCTGGCGAACCATCTTTGTACCCAGACGCGTTCTTGACCGCCCTTTTTCTTCGCCGTAGTAGAGTTCACAGAGCCTGTAGATGGCTTCGCAACTGTTGCAGAAGGATGGTGGCAGCCCAAAAGGACTGTGTTATGATCCCACGGTGGACATGACTGGATGCTGTGGAAGAGGAAGAGGCAGATGAAAGGCTGCAGAGGTCGCACCGCAGGGCTGCTGTTCTGAAAGTGAGATCCAGATGTGTTTGCTCCCCCTTTTTATGGCAGTATAGGTGTCCCTTTGCATCCTCTAGGGCACCCTCTAGGCATCCTCTAGGCATCCTGTAGACATCCTTAAACTATCCGAGATAGGTCCCCTCTCCGAAAGTTTTTTCGTTTTAAAACACTTTGTTTCCGCTTGTCATCCGTTCTGCATCCGTTATGCATCCGTTCCGCTTCTTCCCTGCGTCCGAAGCGGATGCGAGTTGCGCGATGCGCAGCGGATGCCTAGCGGATATAGCGGATGCGTAGCGATGCTAGCGCACGCAGAACGGACGAATTGGATACATTTTCCACGCAAAAGTTTTGGGAGTTTCTGAGCGGATGAAACGTCAAATAGACGGATGCTGGAACGGATAGAGAGGAAGCAAAACGGAGGCAGTGAGTACATCGCGAACCACGGTCCAACGGATGGCAAGCTTTTTTGTCCGTTTTACATCCTCTTTGCATCTGTTGGTGCAGTGTGACAGGGGCTTTAGCTGGTAGTAGGTGATACAGGTCAAACACTCAAGGATGTGTTGCCATGGACCTACTGCTGTATATTGAAACACTTACAGGAATGTGGGACAGGATTGTGTTAATATAAGCCTAACTGCTTCTCCTTTTGTCATTCATCTTCATTTGTAGTATACATCAAGCTAGGTTTCATTTTTTTCTGCTTGTTGCCTGTCCAGAATCTATTTGAAAATTGTTTGCTCTAAACTTTGAAATCCTAAAGTAATCTTTTTCATTTCAAAAAGTAACAAGAGCACAGCAAGTCGTTTATACAAGAGAAAATAAACAAGAACACCCAAGTTAGTTATAGAAAGAAATACAAATGAGATAATGAGTTAAGCAAAATACTATCCAAACTACACAAAATATAAAATATGTATCCTATAAAACATATATAAATGTAATTCTGGGTTGGAGAGTATATAAAACTGAGTTTGAATGCACACACAAAAATGATTTATGGTATTTTTCAGCTGAAACAGTTGTTCTTGTGGCTTTTTTGGTAAATTCTGCAAAAGAAAATTGAGATTGATAGGAAAATATTTACTTTTCACCTTGCAGTTGAAATTTTGAGACCGTATGTTATTTTCTTTGCTATTAAATAGTCCCACATTTTGCGATATCAGAGTGACAAAAGGAGGCTTTGTTTAGAATTTAAAATTAATAATGTTTTAATCATCATTAAAGAGAAAAAAATGAAACCTTTCTAATAAAAAGAGATGACATCGTGTATACCACAATGTGAGAAATTTAGTTCTTGGCAGAGTCAGTAGTATTACATCTATTCCAAAATCCTATGGCTACATAACACTCCCACCAAATATGAAAATACGTGCCTTTCATTATATTATCTTTTCTACTTTGGTTAGACTCCATTATATGAACAGTGATCCACCCCCAAAGATTCATTTATCACCTGCTTATAATTTTTTTAAATGTTTTTTTTAATTCTGGCATAGATAGAAAAGAAATAATTTGTCCATACAGTACTTCACTCCATGTATCATTATTCCACCACACCTGTAGTTCTTCCCCCTTTTTTCATATAATGATCTTTAGAAAGTTAATGATTCTTCCAGTTATCATACTGTTCCAGTTCTAATTAGCTTAAGTGGGGCTTACTTTCAAGTGAAGGTGTACAGGATTGAATGATGAGCATTCTTCTTACTGGACCCCTTTGGATGGTTCCCAGATCCCTATTATAGTAGTTATCTTAACTGGGAAGGTTGGATTGGAACCATTGGACCCTAAATTCTAGGGATATTTTGACAAGAAACAAGGAAAATAGGATTTGAAGAACATGGAGAATCACTGATGAAACTCTGTCTGGATTCATACAAAGCCCTAGATGGGTTAAATGGAATTGGGGAGCTTATTGTTCTATTTTATCAAGGGAACTCAATTGTTGTTCTAGCTAGTTGTGTGAACAGTCTCTTACATTAAGCCATAATGCAGTTTCTTAATTTGGTCATAGAATAAGATAAGAGCATAACTACAGTGGTTCCCTACCCCAAGTTAAAGGTATAAGAAGTGGCAGAAACAAAGCCAAGGTATATAGTACTTCCTTTCCTTCCCCCATTTTCTGTATTTTTAATGTAGCTTTACTCTGTGGTAAAACACTGCATATCCACCATATTTGGTCTAGTGGGTAAGGCACTAGGCTAGAAAGCAGGAGATCATGAGTTCTAGTCTTGCCTTAGCCATGAGAGTCAGCTGGGTGACTTTGGGCTAATCACTCTTTTTCAGCTCAACTGACCTCACAAGGTTGTTGCTATGGAGAAAATAGAAGGTGTGTTAGATATGTTTGGTGCCTTGAGCTATTTGTAAAAATAATAAAGATGGGAATAGATGGCTGGATGGATAGATAGATAGATAGATAGATAGATAGATAGATAGATAGATAGAGGCAAGGTAGGAGCTATGATCACCTCAATTTTTCTCTTATTGGAAAGGATCTGGTCTGTCCAATATTTTTGACCAGATTTGATGCTGTATAGTAATATAAAGCTAGCTTTGGTATGTCCAACCTGGCACCAACAGATGTTTCAAAACAGCAACTTGTAGAAATTCCAGTACTAACACATCACTTAACCAATGAAGACATCAATTAAGAGCAATTTGCTCCAGATTTTAGTTCAGGCTAATAAAACATTCCAGAAAAAAAACTTATTTCAGTTATACTTCTTGCTTGGAAACACTGGTATAAATTGATAGGGCTTGGAACAAAAAAAATAATTTTAGGTTCTGTAGTCATTTTAACTGCAGCTGTACAACCAGCACTGGGCAAGTTTATTTTCCTGAATATATCCAGGGTTTCCCCCACCAACGCAATGCAGCAACTAAACTGGAACTAGTTATCAGACATTCCAATGCCAAGTTACCTTTGTGAAACATTTTAATGGAAAACAGAGTATGGCTTTCTAAGACTATATATTGTATAGTGTATTAAATGCCATGATTTCAGAGAAAATTAAGTTTGGATCCTGTTGAATCCTGAAAACCATATAATACCAGCCACCAGTTTCCTTTGTGGGTGAGAGCAACCACTTTATTTGAGGTGGTGAATTAAATAAGGATTCTGGCACAGGAAAGGGGAATTAACCTTTTCTCATTTTCTGTTTCATGATCAAAATCCCCAGGCCCTGCTGCTATTTGCTCTGGGGAAGAAATAAATATGTATCCACATGTTTTTCTCAACGGGACTAATAACAGCTTCTGGAAGGTTATATTCATTAGGAAAACAGTTCAGACTGGAAAGATTTAGTGTCATGATCCCAATAGAATTCAACTTCTGCTCAGAACTGCTATCAAATTGTTAAAGAAAACACAGAGATCTCTATCTACTGCAAATACATTTGTTTCTTCATTACATTTATATTCTTACTTATATTCCTACTTTTTGGTCATATAAGCACTTATAACAGTATAACAGTCATATAATCATAAAACAACATATTTTGTATTTAACTGAAAGAAAAAAAAATATTCAGCAGAGAGATTTCCTCCCCTCGCCCCCCCAGACCAGACAAAAGATTAAAATATTGTGAGTTATTCTCATGCCATCTCTCCACCCCAACAAAAATCTATGAAACAAAAATCTATTTAGGTTGCATTTGTTTGCAAGACTCCTTAACTTAAAAAAAATAATTTTGCTGTTCTGGAAAGCAGATGTAGAGACTCTGTGCTTATAACAGATATCTCAAATGGATGTTGGAAGACGAAATATGTCAGGCACATGAAATCAGGAGCCAGGATAGAATTTAAAAAACGCGACAATTTTATTTCATGCTACCTATAAACAAAAATCTGATCTGTTAATGGTTAAGGCAAATTGATGCCAGATAAGAGTTGATGAATTTCAAAAGGAGCTGGGCTTAGGTCTCTTACGGGAGTGTAGAGACTTGAAACTGATGAGGCACTTGATCTTGTCCTCAGGCTCAGCTTGGTCATTTCCTACATCAGGTAGTCCCAGTCCCCACACACATCCAGTCTGTGTTCTGGTACTGGTCTGAGACCCATTGGAAACAGTTTGTGCAAGCAATGGGAGAGCACATGAGGCTCCATTTGCACATCCACAGGATTAGGTTCAGTGGTGGGATTCAAATTTTTTTACTACTGGTTCTGTGGGCATGGCTTGCTGGGCGTGACTTGCTGGGCATGCTGGATAGGCGTGGCAAGGGAAGGATATTGTAAAATCTCCATTCCCTCCCCACTCCTGGGAGAAGGTTATTGCAAAATCCCATTCCCTCCCCACCCCACTAACCTGATTTCCAGCTCCGTTCCCCTGTGCAGGGCAACAAAAGAAGACCCAGCCGATCGGCTGGGACTCAGGAGGCAGAGAATAAGTGGGGTCGGGCCCAGTCAGAGGTGGTATTTACTGGTTCTCCAGAACTGGTGAGAACCTGCTGAATACCACTTCTGATTAGGTTGCATCTGTAAACCATCCTCTGCCCCCCCATCACTATTGCTGCCATTGCTGCCAGTCCGCACAGCCAGAAAGCTTGGGAACCTCTGTCCTACATCACCTTTATGTCAAAATGGGCCTGTCAAGAATCCCTGTTTTACACCAGGGTGAAAGTTATAGAATCTGGCTGTCTGCTTCTGAGGAGTTTCATAAAGATGGAAATCAATCCTGGGGTGCTTCCTGCAATTGGTCAATCTAAGTCTGATTCTGAAACCCTAATGGTGTTGCTAGGGGAGAAGCAACAGAACGAACTCACGGGTAATTAATACTCCCATTATCAGCTTGCGTATGTCACCCATCATTTTCCCATCAAAGGGAAAGAGGTATAAACCCTAGTCGAGAGCAAATTGGTACATGCTGTGTGAAACACATTGTTGTTGAGTGGTTTCTTGCAGATCGAGGACATTATCAACTGATGTCATTTGGCTCTCTGCATGACCTCATGGCAGTTGCTTCAGAGTAAGGGCAAGTTGGTCTGAGAGCACTATTAAACTCTCTGTAACTGTTGTTCTGGGGAGGCATGCTTTAAATTGGCATCCGTTGCCTGACTAAAACTGTTAAAGGGCACATTTCAACTGTGAGCCTTTTTTTTAATGGTCTTATCAATTGCAGCTATTCTGATATGTAACAAAGGTCAGGAAGCTTCTAAAGTCCTACATGTTAACTAGTGCAGGCTCATGGGTAATAGTGGTTATCAGAACTGAAAAACCACATGTGGCGTTTATTCATTTTGATTGTGTTATTTTTATAGCTGGATATTCTTTCTGGATGAATAACAAGATGTTTGCATAGGAGAATAATGGTTTGGGCCATTATGATGATACGAATGATACCAGGAACTCATTATCAGAAGATGTGAACAGGCAGGAAGCCAAGAGTATTGTAGAAGGTCTTGAGGGATGACAGAAACTGTATTAATGAAAACAGCTCATACAGAGTGGAATTTTAGGCTAAATAATGTGTAAAGATATTTTGGAAGCCTTGCTTTCCAGATCCTGATGAAGGTTGTTGCTTTACTAGATGGATGACACCTATGGGTTCATGAGACCAAACCCCCCCCCCATGAGTTAGGAAGATGATACTACTTTTATTTCATTTGTTCTTTTAGGCAGAAAATAGTTCCCTATCCAAAAGACTCACCTGAACACAAAACCAAGGGTGGATAGGTGGGGATAGAAAATGACACTGACCTTTCCTTTCTTCATCTCACTGCCCCCTCTCCACCCCCCAAACACTTGGCTCTCTACCAGTTATTTCTGCTATTACTGCAGCCACTACCTCTGCAAATATCATCTTCTTACGGGCCCCAAAGCCAGCATACCCTAAGTCCAGAAGCCCACATCCTTTTGGTCCAATCCTGCAGCAAAGGTACAGTATCTTATTCCCCCAAAATGGGAAGGGAAGTCTATGTGTAGTTCAGTAGTGGGATTCAAATTTTTTTACTACTGGTTCTGTGGGTGTGGCTTGGTGGGTGTGGCAGGGGAAGGACACTGTAAAATCTCCAGTCAGGGGTGGGATTTGCCAGTTCTCTGAACTACTCAAAATTTCCGCTACCGGTTCTCCAGAACTGGTCAGAACCTGCTGAATATAGCACCTCTGGTATTGTTGTAGGAATGTCGGGTCTTGCTGTGATACCATTAGGTGGTAAGGAAGAATCTCTCTGTTACAGATTGGTCTCATTTATTTTTAGGGTGTTAACATGAATTTGCCTGCCAGCAAGAAAAATGGGCTAGGGGTTTTTGCCCTGTTCAAGCGAAGTCATCAAAAATAATAATAGCAACCCCCACGCTTGCCATGTTCCCTGAGTCTCCTGTGTCACCCTGAAATCCTCAAACAGAACGGCCTTCCATCTGCAAGCTGATGTCCAGAGACAACGTTCTGTCGAATGTGTGCTGGTCAATTCCTCTTTGAAACTCATCAGGATTTCTGTTTAGCTTCAAAGCCACATGATTCATGCAAACACAGATGTGTTTGCCAGATATCCGGCAAAACCCTTTGAAAGAAGAGCTAGTCCTCTGGGTCAACTGGAGCCAAAATACCTGCAGGTTTGTATGAAGACGGTAAATGGGGGAAAGCAAGAAGAAAAATCACTCCTCAACATCACGATGTCCTCAGTCTGGAGCCTAATCAAAGAATTTGAGATCAGCCGTTCTGTTCCTTAGCAAGTTCGTGCAACAAAGAGTCAGCATGTTAAAAAAAAAAAAGTTTAAGGGTATCTCTCTTCAGTATGATCATTTTGATCCATTCCCAAGTTACATTTATTTTAGAGCCTGGAAAAATGCACACGTGTTTAGAGAAGCAACACTGGGTTTGAACAGCTGACACTTTTCAATATATCAATTGTTCTGTACAGTTTCATTTTCTCTTGGAACCTGATTTTTTTTAATGGTTAGAAGCAATTAATATTTACCATGCCATGTCAATAAAGAGGCAGATACTGATGACAGGTAAAATCATGCTCATGTAACTTTTATTACGTTACCTGAGATTAATGATGAAATATTGGTGGTGCAAACAGGGGAGAGAGGGGATGAAGGGGAGTTATGTTTTGTTCTTAGCATGCTAAGAAACTAACTTGGAGACACATGCGTAATTATATTAATTATAAACATGCCAATTATATCCATTATATGTCAATTGATATGGGAGTGGCTTTTTCAATCTCTGTAAAGAACAACTAGACCTTACATTACACTTCTTTGCTTCCTTGCACTAACATTGATAATGTTACCTAGTTTGGGTAATGAAATGTCTGCAAGAAAACAAACAAGGGGGCACCAAGGACCCCTCATGTCAATCCTGAGCTACAAATATTCTCCTTCATTGCTTATTCGTCTACTCAGTAACCAGCTGTTTCCCAACACTTAGACCACTAGCATCATCTAAAACAGGGGTGTCAAACTTGTGGCATCATGTGACGTATTGCAATTCCCCCCCTCCTTTGCTAAAACAGGGGTGGGCATGGCCAGTGCATCACGCATCCAGGCTGCAAGTTTGACACCCCAATCTAAAGCTTCTGCAGACTGCCAAGTAAATCAGAGGTCAATAATAAATGTCTACATACTAATTACACATAATTTTCTCCCATAAAGCTAAGGCCGCAGAATTAAAACCAGAAATTTAAAATATTTCTGAGATAAAAAAATAATAATCAATATCTTATGAGATTATAAAACATTTGTGTCCTTTCCCAAAATAGCTTGGATAGATGAATGAATGGGTGAATGGATGGATGATAGACAGAGAGATATTCATTGTTGATCAGAGACTATTTGCAATGATCTTGCATAACACATGTCAGGAATTCATTAATAGGTGACTACATCTTTCAGGGGAGCCCCATTGTACCAGTGACTTGCACTGGAGTATAGAGTATATGTTACCCTTAATTTTCATGCTTGTTTCAATACTGACCTACTTGCCTCAAGGTGAAGTGACATGGTTGTTTTCACATCTTCATAAATGCTAGCAGTATTCTTGGACAGAACATCTCTCACAGACGCAAAAGGGGATATCATCACCCTAAAAAATCCATATGTTTTTGATACTTGTTGAAATAGCCATCCCCAAATGAAGACAAAAAACCCCATTAATGTCCTTGTTTGCACTGCAGTGTGTCTTGCTTATAAGGCTTATATTTAATTCTCCTCCAAACCAGTTTTGAGATCAGTTCAATGCACAAATATGTCACTTACAGGAACAACTTATTGATTTCATGAATGTTCCGTGTGAAGGCTAACTGCAGTCCATAGCCCTTGGTCTGCTGCAGTTGTGATTATCTGCCAGATGCTTTCAAAAGGTGTAGTAATAGAGTATCCTATGAAGCTTACCAGGAAAAAAAAACCCCACCATTTGAGAATGCATGGCTGGTCCAAACCTTGGGAAGTTGAGGATTATCTTCAATCTTCAAGGCTGTTTGAAACAATTTATCACTGGTATTTCATGTCATGGTAAACCCAAGACCCCCTTATGCCAAGTTGATAGCCACTAAAATAACTAGGTTTTAGTGGCTATTTAGATGGGTCTGCAAAAAAAAAGATACTCACCCCATTACAACATAAACATAATTACAATGAAAACTACCACACTGGGGCAGGCTGGAGACCCAAGGGAAGTCTTCACTTGTGCCTGGAGTCTATGGGAATCTGGAGAGAGTGAAAACAAGACCAAATTAAATACTGCCAAGACAGAGCTATTAGTCATGAAACATCTGGACAATTCAATGAACTAGAGAATAAGGAAGGTGGCCTTGATGGAGATATGCAGAGTTTGTTGCCTAGGCAAAAGGGGATAAAGCATCTTAAAATTCCAGATAACATTTGGAAGCAGGTCAGACAGGCTCCTCTCTAATCCGATGAACTATAAGAAGGAAGAGGAGCTACGCCATGATACGATTTGTAAGATTCTGTGATTATAGCCAGTTTCAATAAAAAGTAATTTTAACCATTCTGTGGAGTAGGTTTCATATCTGATCTCTGTGGTGGAGCTGACAGATAACATTGATCCCAATTGTTGTTATCGATAGATTTATACTCCCAACAAAGAAGATGGTTGGTGATTTGGGGTAGTCTGAACACCATTTATGACATTCTGGGGGCTATAATTCTCTGACTGACATCAGTTGTTTGGACTCCAGTCACTACAAATGGCTGTCCAATTTCATCTGAAAAACTCCCAGTGATGGAGTACCCACAATTTCTGGAAAGAAGTCATTCCTCTAATTAATTGTTCTCACTGACATAAAATTTCTTCTAAGTTCTAGGTTGGATTTCTCCTTGATAATTTCCATTCATTATTTCTTATCCTGTGGCTGCTCTGGAGAATTGGTTGACCCCTTCCTCTCTGTGGCGGCCCCTCAAATATTGAAAGACTGCTATTATGTCACCACTGTCCTCTTTGTTAGACTTGACATCCTGCAACCCTTCATCATATGCTTTAGCCGCCAATCAACTAATCATATTTTTGCTCTTCTCTGCACTCTTCCTAGAGTTTTGCCAGAAGTAAAACTGCTAATCTAGACCAGTCATTTGTTGAAATGCCCCTCTCCTTCCTGCAAGTAGTACACGGAGAACAGAGAAGCTGAGAGGCCTTCTCTGTGGTAGCCCCACTTTTAGAACAATTTCCCTCCTGAGATAAATATGCTTCCTACCATCCTCATATTTTGATAACAGTGAAAAACTGCTTTATTCCAAGGAGTCTTCAGCCCCAAACATTTTGATTGCATGTGCTATTTTGTATAAATTTTTACTCCGCTTGTATGCTTTGAATTGGACTATATTATAAAAGAAAGAGAGAGGGAGAGGGAGAGGGAGAGGGAGAGGGAGAGAGAGAGAGAGAGAGAGAGAGAGATGGATATATTTGTTTCTGGTCTGTACGTAAAATAACCATTTTGGTTATCCTTAGGTCTCTGGATTCTATTTCCTACCTTTGTCAGCAATTTCTAACATTTTGAAGCATTTAATTACAATATCTCTATTTGCCTTTTGAGTTGCTTACATTTTTGGAGCAAAAGAAAGCAGAAGTTCCTGTGAAAATTATCCATGAAACCATCAGTAAAATAATAAGAGTGGGGGGAAATCTCCAAGATTGGCTGAATTATTGGGGATCCTAGCAGCTTAGAATACAACTCCCCAGACCTGAATCATAACAATCTCTTCCTCTTCCTTTGCTGAGGGAGAAGAATTTTCCATTTTCTGCCATTTAGGTAGTAGCATCTATCAGTTATAACAACAGAAGGAGTCTGAGAAGCTGTTCTCTTCTGTGGCCAAAGTGAAATCAAAGCCCCACAGCAACCTTGTTATGACTCTGTGCACAATACCAATTTTTCTAATACCATTTATTTAATTTAACCTACTTCCTACATGGCCTTCAGGAAAAAAGTCTAAATCAGAGGTGTCAAATTGCATTTCTTCGAGGGTTGGATCAGCATTGTAGTTCTCCTCTGTGGGCCATTGGGGGGGGTGTGGCGGGGGGGCAATGGGGGTTGGGGTGTATGTGGTCAGATGCCTCCTGCAGCACCCTGCTGGCTGAAACAGGGAGCGGGGGTCTGCACGCAGAGTGCTGCAGCAGGCCACGGAGGGTAAAAATGAAGCATGGGAGGGCCGCATGCTGCCCGCTTTAGCTGCCTGAGGCCCTGTGGGCTAGTCCCTTCCAGGCCAGTCCCGTGGGCCAGATTTAAGCACCCATCAACAGTTTAATTTAATTTAATTTAAAATCTCTGTCAACAGTTTTAATTAAATCATATTCACACACACACAAAACCTTTTTATAAGCAAGAGAGGAAGATAGTGGCTTGGACCAGTAGCTCTAAGCCTCGTTCCTTCCTGTTGACTTGGCAACAAAATTTGTTAGCAAACACCCATCTGCTAATGTTTGCTGGATGTCCCTTTGAACTTGTTGATGTCCCTTAGGCCATTTTGGTGGATGGGTTTTAGTGGTTTATTTTTATGTAGGGAAGGATGTCCTGTAAGTGGTGAAGACAGGTATCATTATACACATGGCTAGCACATTAGGATCAATTGCAACAAACAAGCTACTCTCAAATGATAGTAAAGAATCCAGAAAATTGCCAGGCTGACGAAACTTGATATTACTAGGGCATTTGGGAATCCCCTTCATTCCACCTTCAGCTATTTAAGCTTAGCTTTCTGAGCAAAAAAAAAAAAAATCTATGGAGGGGGAAAAAAATAGAACAATAACTTCTTGCTCTGCTCTATCAATTTAAATAAATTAACTATTATATTAACTACACTTAAAACAAAACAAGAAATCAATCCTGCTAGCTTTGATTGCAACTAAACTCTGCCTTCGACAACTAAACCGATAATTGCTGTGGGTGCCTGCAAAGTCAGTTCTCCTAACTGGATTCCATTTGTATTCCCTCTGCATTGTTGTGACTGAGGGAAATAGAGAGGAAACCACAGATGGAACAGTAATTCCAAGACATAAAACTTCCCACACTAAACATACTGCTAGTCTGGCACCGGGTGATACTGAAAATGGAGAGATTTGCCTCTTGGGCCTAGGAATGGAGATGTTAGAGAGTTTTACATTTTGTCCACTTGGTGGAAGGATGCATGTTGTAATTGAGGGAGATGAATTCTTGATGAGAAAGCTGAGATTTCATCCTTGATGTTGACAAATCGAGCCTTATTTGAATGAGTGTAGAGGTGAGGAGCACCTGATCTCTCTAGCACCTACTGCAGAGCTTAATTTAAATCTTCTGAAGGATTCGAAACCTGCCTTCTTTCTTCTATGATATCCCATCAGGCTGGCAATGAAGTCTCATTCCTGACCCTACAGGCAGGTTCACAGATGTTAACTGAATAAAAACAGCTCAGAGAGAATCAATCTAGAACTAAGGAGAAATTTCCTGACAGTGAGAACAATTAATCAGTGGAACCACTTGTCTCCAGAAGTTGTGGATGCTCCAACATTGGAGGATTTTAAGAAGAGGTTGGACGGGCATTTGTCTGAAATGTTAGAGGGTCTCCTGCTTGAGCAGGGGATTGGACTAACAGATTAACAGAATTAGAAGGGACCTTTTAAGTCTTCTAGTCCAACTCCCTGCCCAAGCAGGACACCATTTCTGACAAATGGCCAGTCCAGTCCAGTCTCTTCTTGAAAGCTTCCAATGATGAAGCTCCCACAATTTTTGAAGGCAAGCTGTTCCATTGGTTGATTGTCCTCACTGTCAGAAAATGTATCTTCATTTCTACATTCAATCTCTCCTTGATTGGTTTCCATCCATTATTCCTGGCCTTCAGGTGCTTTAGAACCTAGCTTCACCCCTTCCTCTCTGTGGCAGCCCCTCAACTATTGGAAGACTGCTATCATGTCTCCCCTGGGCCTTCTCTTCACTAAACTAGCCATGCCCAGTTCCTGCAACCATTCTTCATGTGTTTTAGTCTCCAGTCCCCAAATCATCCTGGTTTCTCTTCTCTGTACTTTTTCTAGAGTCTCAACATCTTTTTTATAGTGTGGTGACCAAAACTGGATGCAGCACTCTATCTTTGATCTTACTAAGGCTTTATAGAGTGGTATTAGTACCTCATTTGATTTTGATTGTACCCCTCCATTAATGCAACTAGAAAGAGGCCATATTATTAACTCTCTTTAGAGCCATCTAGAACAGCTTGGCTCTTGGCATATTTTGCTACTTAAGACAAATAACCAAATGGTATTTTCTCTATTCTCCAAACAACTAATCTGGGACAACATTCTCTGGATTGTCAATAGTGATGATTTCCTGGACTCTGGGTGTGTGGCACAGTTATCAGGGCAGGAATTATATTAAAATATTATTTTGTGATTCCATACAGTTAACTAATTTTTACCAATTATTCCTTATATGAAGTGGACATTCCCCCCCCTTTTTTTATAATGGTTTTAATAAGTTTCTCTTTCTTGGGACAGTTAAGGCTGCTTTGTGATTTGCTGTCTTACTGCTGAAACCTGATTCCTAATTAACATAGCTCTTGCATGAATTTCTCATATGACCTAATAAAGTACCAAAGAATTGTGTGATACCCAAAGAAGCAAGCATAGTATTTCTGACTTCATCCACTGTGGCTGCAAAATAACTTGTCACTCTTAAAGATGTAACAATTCTGGAAGTTTCAGACTCCACAAGGCTACATTTGACTTCCTGCACATGCAAACCCTGCTTCCCTCTGCAAATTTATTCACTTACTACCTCAAGAATCCTTCTATTACAGAATATAAAGGAAAGGTAAAGGAGTCACTGCGTATTTTATTCCACTAATTGTTGCTGACTATAGGGGGCAGTGAATATTACTGTTTCAAGGCCATTGAGCCAGAGCTGTCATAAGACACTTCAGTGGTCATACGGCACCTATTTATCTACTTCATTTGTATGCTTTTGAATTGTTAGGATGGCAGGAGCTGGGATGAGGCTCTGTCGCATGGAGTTCATGTCTTGAACGTGGGCTGCTGGCTTTCCAGCCAACTAGCCCAGCGTCTTAACTGCTGAGCCAACCAACCTGGAGAAACCAGGAGGGAGCGGCAGAGCCACCTCAACCAGCCCAGGAGACCTAGGCGGGAGTGGCAAGGCTGACTTACCCTTCCAGGAGGTTCCATGGAGAAGACGCGGAGAAAAAGCGATCCTGTCCAAACCGATGGAAGACCACGCTGAGACTGAACTGCGCAGGTCAACTAGGACCCGTAAAAGCCCCACCTACCTGCATGACTACGTTACGCACGTTGGACGAAATCAAGGGGGGAGGGGTGTTGTGTATGGAAATTAGAAGACTCCAAATAACTAAAACTGATTGGCCGAAAAGGCCGCTCTCGGATTGGTCAATTAAGCACCATTCTGATTGGCCCGCCTGATGGCAGGAATTCTTAAAGAGCTGTCATTGGCCAAAAGCCGCGAGTAGCCGCTATAAGAAGGGCTGCCGCGGCTTCAGCAAATGTTCCGTTACAAGTCACTATACTGTTAAATAAAGAGTTGTTTGTTGGGATACCAGTCTCGCGTACCTTATCCAAACGGAACACCCACCAAGCCATGCCCACCCAGCCCACCCTGCCCACCAAGCCACGTCCACAGAACTTGTCGTAAAATATTTTGAATCCCACCACTGATTCAAACACCAGAGGTCCTCAGAAAGCACCCCTGTTGCACAGGTCTGAATTCCAAGCTGAGTACAGCAAGTGTCATTGGGTAACCAAGTCCAGTGGGCACACACAAAGTCCAAGAAAGCAGTTCAGGAGTCAAACAAGCCAGGATACACGACATGAGCACACAACACACAGAACTGGGGATTGCTGCTCCAGCAATACTCAATATTGCTGCTCCAGCAATAGTCCTCAGGGTGTGTTAAGCAGGCAATGCCATGCAGCCCTTCATGAGAGGTGAGGTGGCTTCCTCATGAGTAGTCTGGCTGACCAGTGTTGTGCCTGTCTCCACTCTGCTCTACCTGTCCTTAGATCAGGAGGAAGTGTGGATTCCACCTCTTCCTCATTGCTAACAAGAAGCAACTGCTCCCAGTTCTAGCCTGGAGCATCCTAGCCAACTTGCTGCAGTAGTGGCTGACTTCCCTCAGCCTCAGGCTGTCATTCATCTGATAGACCCAGCTGAGACTGCTCCATGAGGCTAGCCCCAACCTCCAAGCCCCAGTCCTGCCCAAGAGTCAGCTCCATGCTTTCCTCTTGCAGATTCGAACTCACCCTCCTCCTCTGAACTAGCATCTGGAGAGTGGTCCAGGATGGAGCCATGACAGTTGGGAAGAGAGAGATTGCTATGCAGAGGCCTGCTCTGTGTCTGTAGCTGAAGTGGCAGGACTACAGGACTAAACGTGCTGCCTTCTTCTTCCCATATTCCTTGATACAGAAGGACAGTGTTGAGACCTCTACCTACCAAGGCTGAATTGTAGCAGAAGTAGAGAAGATGGTCCTATGTTTCCGAAGTTGATTCCAGGATTTTTGGGAAGGAACTTCATAATAGGCCTTGAAAATTCAGATATCCCATACAAACTTACTGTGTATGTATGAACAAATGCCATGTTAGCTGACACTATCAAATTATTCAGTGTGGTAAAATGAAAAAGGGGCTATAAAAGGCTCTGGTGGATTCTTTCTAATATAAAATAATGTACCTTACAGCACATTTTTGTATATAAAAAAACCCCTCCATACTCATACAGCCTGAGTTAGGAGACTGATCAGGAGGGGAAAATGGAGCCACACTTCACAAAGCATTTCCAGGATGGGAATTGAAAATAAAACTATCACCCTCATAAAGATGCTTATATATCCATGGTACAACCACACTTGAAATCCTGTGCACAGCTGTAATCACTTTACCACTAAACAAGGTCATTAGAGAGCTAGAAAGAATGTAAGAAAAGGCAAAGAAAATGATTAGGGAGTTAGTCAGCTCCCATATAAAAAAAGACAATTGCACGTGGGGCTTTTTGACTTAAAAATAAAATGGGTAAATGGGAACATGATAAATATATATCAGATCATGCCTAGTGTGGATAATCTAGACAGGCGACTATTCCTCTCCCTCAGTGTTAGAATTAGGGGTAATTTACTGAAACTGTGGGAAAATTCAGGACTAAGAGAAGGATATATTTCATATACAACGTATACCATGGGATGTGCTTATGGCAATCTGTTTATGGGGCGGCACAGATTAATGGAGGATGGGGCTATTAGTGCTCCTTAGTTTTCATGACTATATTAAGCCTTCAGAAGGAAAGTCAGCATTACTAAAATGCCTCCTGCCAGGAATCAACAGTGAAGGAACACAATCATGTGGTATGTGTCTTTTTCATTGGCATCAGGAAAGCCCCTCAGATTGGTAGTCCTGCAGCCTCATCCAGCTGAAGGGATCTAATATTCTCCTTTCTTAGCATATTAACTTGGTCATGCTGGCTGGGGGTAATGATGAGATTCAAAGTCTAAACACATGGAAATGATTTTTTTTTTTTTTTTNAATGATTTTTTTTTTTTTTTTGGTAACTGATATGCTGTTAGATAGTGCTTTAATGGGCAAAGGTGGAGTCTGGTGTCTTCTGATACAGCCAAGCAAAAGGCAAGGCAATTTTTACGTTGCATTAATGGAGTGGCTACCTAATATGCTGCATAAATGAAATCCAATTTTACGCATCCTATTTTAAGAAGGTCTCAGAGAAATAGAAACAGAAACAGATGCTGAAAAGGGCAAGGGGATCTGGACTTTAAGAACAGCCTGAGGGAATTTGGTACGTTTAGCCTTGAGAAAAGATGGTTCACATCTGGTAACATTTTTCAGATACTTGAACTGTATCTGAAAAAGCATAAGACCTCTATGATCCCAGTTTATAGTATACATAATATATTAAGCTAAAGTAAGGTAAATTTGGGCTAAATATTAGGAACATTTCATGAAGATAAGAGTAGTTTGACAACAGAACCAATTACCTGTCAGCCTTACCAATAAACTAGACAAGAAACATGACCAGATACACTAATTCTATTTTATTGTAAAGCTACACAACAGAATCCTGCAAATCTGAAAGTACTTTTCCCCTGCTATCTCCTTTACAGTCTGAGAAATTAGGGAGGGTTCCTCTGAGCCTCTTGTTCTGCCCACTATGCAGTTGCAGGCTATGGTCTCTCTTATCTGACTGTTCCCTGGGCACTTAGGTAGCATCTCTTTGCTCCCTCTCCCAAGATAGTGGTGGGTTTCTCTTCACTTGATGCATTGGAGTTGAGGCTCAACTGACAATCTATTGGGAGGAAGTTGTGATTTGGATAATTATTTGAATAAATAACTTGGGCAGAAGCATGGACAGCGACAATAAGAGGAAAGATAAGCAGAGTCAGAAGTTCTGGGGCTGGGTAGGTGTCCCAAGCTGTGAGGTGTGCAGGCATCAGCTGACATTCACCAATGCAATAGCCTCAAGGGACATATGCCTCAGTAACCTAGGACACATGACTTTCAAAAGTATCATGGTTTGATTCCAGGGCTGTCTGAGGAGGGCTAGGAAAGGCTCCCAACCTGAAGCTTTGGTTGTGGACAGAGAAGATAATGCTCTGCTCATTGGCCTAGTGGTCCAGATGCAATACCATAGATTTGGATAGGCTGCTCCAGGCACTTCCATCCTGGCACCTGGGACAAAGGAAAACCCTTTGGAAAAGTAGAAGAGACTATTGTTGGAATGCAGTCCCTTCTATTTTTCAAAGTTAGCTCTCTGTTTAAACCTGCTCTGGTGGCATCTCAAATAAATTAGCACCGTGAGCATCTTTCTCTCTTTGCATTGAAGGGAAAGGAACACAGGAGTGCCAAGCATTAAAGAGACATGACGAAAGCTCCTGTCCTTCCCCCTGCTGCTAGCAAATATAATACAGCTCAGATGGATAATGGGCCTTTGTGTCTCTGCGAGCGCGCATGTATGCATATTATGAGTTCTCCACTGTGCATCTAGAAATAGATGGATGTCTGTGTCCCAGGGGGTGCACGAGCAGCTAGCTGCAGCCCCCAAATTGCACTTATGATCTCTCAGGAAAGAGAGGATTCAGACAGTCTGCCAAACAAAGGGCTCTTGAACTTCACCCCCAGAAAGCTTTCTTTTTAAGACTCTCATGCTTCAGGGTCTGTGAAAATCTCATGCTTCATGGTAAGTAATTGTAGAAGACATCTTAAGGGAGAGAAAGCCTCATGCTAACTTGGCCCCAGAATGCTCTCAACCCTCCTTGAAGTTGTTAAATATATCTGCAGCACAGCATTCCTTCTGACAATTGCATTAGCAGTATCTCTCCCTGCTCTCCACTCAGGTAGTTCTTCCATGAGGCTGCTTAGACGCTCAGCCATCCTTCCAAATACCTCTTTCCTTATTTTACTGATGTCCCCCACTTTGAGATATCTTGCTCACAGCAGGAATCAGCAAAGTGTAGCACTGCCTATGGAACTGGGCTGCAACTTCTATCACCGCTCACTACACACAAGCTAGTTAATGCTAATGTTGAAAGAAAGAATTCAATAGCATCAGCTAAGTCATCATAGCATTTAGCAATAGCATTTTAGACTTATATACCATCCCATAGCACTTTACTGAACTCTCTGGGTGGTTTATAAAGTAAGCATTATTTGCATATTGTCCCCAATAATCTCCATCCTCATTTTACTGACTTCGGAAGGATGGCAGATTGAGTCAATCTTGAGCCCATCAGGATCAAACTCTTGGCTGCAGGCAGAATTTGCCGGAAACATTGCATTTTAATCACTGCACCATCAGGGCTCCTTAATTCACTTAGTCCATTCTTGACTTTCAGGAAAAGTGTCCCCATCAAGACTCAAGCTAGAGTCCAGAAGTTTCAGGTAGAAATTCAGGAGACCACTCAGCAGAATGAGTAAGTATGCTGCCAAACACTCATTTTCAGATATAAGCCCTACTGCCAATAATTACCATTAAATCTGGAGTCTGTAATTCTCCCAAAGCATACTGTGCTTAGCTGAAGCAAACTTGCTGTGTTACATGTCCTCAGATCATGTCCTGTATAACAAGTAATGACATCCTTTTGGGACAGTCTTTTTCATCTGTGCTATTTAATCTGCAAGAGACCACTTGATGCTGCAGTAATCAGTTATGAATACTCAAGTGCAAAACAAGCCATATTTTGTTCTTTCTATACCTAGATTGGAGTAGCACAGTGTGTGGCCAGAGCCATTCCATGGCTTGCTGGACCACCTGCTTCTCCAGAGCGACTAAGCTCTGCACTCAGCCTTTCTTATTAAGGATTCCCTTTTAACTCTGCTACAACAGCCCCAGTGCTGGAGAAAGGAAGTCAATGATTATTTTTTAGGAGGGGGGGACTGGGGTCTGAAATAGCACTGGTAAAAGAATGATAAAACAGCCTCCTTTTGGGGACTGAGAGAAATCAAGATATACTGCAACAACAAAAAGCAGTGATGTACTAGCATCTCAAAAGTGGGTTAACCAACTCATTGTCAGTATCTTCTGCTTAAGAAAATCTAAGAAGCAGTCAGATTAATTTTTCATTCACTGGGAATTGCTGATGCTAGGGCTTTGATTGCTTGCACCTATAGAAACCTGCAGTCAAGCAGCTATGACTCACTTCATGGTTGAAATCCAGGCTCTAGAGCAGTGATGGCAAACCTTACAGGCTCAGCGTGTGAAAAATTTGGAAAATACCTAACTTGATTCTGCCGGCATCTATTTCTCTCTCTCTGTGTTACACACACACACACACACAGAAAGAGAGAGAGAGAGAGAGGGAGAGAGAGAGAGAGAAATCGATCCAGGGATAAGATTCAACCTGTGTAACTACTGGTTCGGTGATTATGTTTTGCTGCACGCGTGTGTAAAATGTCGTAAGCTGTGTTGCCCGGACAGCTAAAAAGCATTGCACGTTTGAAAAGACACTTTTTTCCTGCTTTTTCAACCACAGCTGTGCCACACAGAGCAGCTGAGGTTGAAAAAGCAGGAAATAAAGGACAGGTAAGAGCCAAGGCAGGTGGATGGGCCAAACAGTAGCAGACACAGAACCGGTTCGATATATGCTGCTCTTCAGAGCTATTGGCTTGATAGAATCAGGAAGAACCAGTAGCATTCCACTCCTGGAGATATCTATTCTTACTTATAAATTTATTGTAAAAAATCCAGTCCAATCACGTGTGATCCCTAAAATCTGTGGCCAGCTGTTTACCTTCAGGTGATGTTCTCTTTCTGTTGACAAGTCCCTGAAGCCTACCTGAGGCAGCTCCAGGTCACACAAGGCTTTTGTTCTTGAAACCTCTTCCACCATCTCTGCAGCCTCTGAAAACCATGAAAAAAACATGCCCCATTCTCAGACAATTTTTGGACAATTTCCAGAGGCCAGGTGAGAGCATACCCCATTCTCGCACAGCTCAGAAAATCAGGTGAAAAGCATGCCCCATTCTCACATGATTTTTGAAGGCTCCAGAGGTCGTGCAAGAGCATGGCTATCTCACATGACTTTTAAAGACCGTATGACAGCAACTTCCCATTCTTGCCTAGCCTCCATAAATCGTGTGGGAATAAGGCGTGCTTTCAAGAAGAGTTGTTGGATGTTGGTGAACTTTGGCGTGTCACCCAAAACATCATGGCATGTGACTTTCCACATGTGTGTCATAAGTTCAACCATCATTAATAGGCTCTCACATATTAGGAGAAAGTGGCAGATATGGGGCAGCAACAAGCAGTATTGTATCAGCATGCCAAGGTCCAGCAGGGTTGGTACTGCTTACTGTTTGGATCACTCCAGAATTGCTCCATTTCAGTTTTTTGCTTTGGTAGTCAAGTTTTTATTCAGATTTTTAAAAAGATCTTAAATAAAATAATGAAAAAAATATGGAGTATTATTTTTATTAAGATCTTTTTTTAAAAATGTGAATAAAAAATTGCAAGAGTGAATAGAATTATCTGGGACGGCATTTACTTACCTTTTAAAAAATAGCTGAGAGATCAGTTCTACTTTTGTTTTCCCTCTAAAAGTTCAGTGGCCTTTCCAGAAAGGTTTTCCCCCATTTTCATGTCCATGTGATCATGTGAGGTGTTTTCCTGCTCTGTAATCTCATCCAAGATGATAGACTTGGGGAAAAAAGTCCACATAACTGTAAGGTATCTGTTTGGCTGAGGCTGCATTAATACATATTGCTGATTTCCAAATTGTACCAATTCCATTTCACTTCTTCAGCAACCAGAAGATTTACAATCCAATGTTTCCTGAAAATGGTGCCCTTCCTCGGGATCATAAACCACAACTTTGCTGAGTAGTTTCATGTTGAACTTCAAAGTAATCAGTGAAACTACAGAAACAAGCATCTTAAAGCAAACTGCTGAAAAAAATGATATCCTGCAGGGTTTAGCCTGCTTATATGTTATCAAACCCTCAAACCCTATGTGCATTTTCTGTAGTCATTTACCATTTTCCTGTTGCTTAAAATGCTCACATAGGGTCCTTCCTCATAGCCACAATTACAAGTGTTCTCCTGATGCTGAGCTGGCAGAAAATTATGTTAGCATAAATTGTACGGTTATGGTGGCTGAGCTCCATGCTGTCTTAGCAATAGCACTTAGATTTATATACTACTTCATAGTGCTTTATATCTCTCTCTAAGCAGTTTACAGAGTCAGCCGATTGCCCCCCAGAGTCTGGGTCCTCATTTTCCAGACTTTGGAAGGATGGAAGACTGAGTCAACCTTGAACTAATCAGAATCAAACTCCTAACAGTGAATTAGCCTGCAATACTGCATTCAACCACTCTGCCATCAATCACCAGCCTTGTCTTAATAACAAGGCTGATGATTGGTACTGTCATACTTTCAATCCTGGACATATTAACAGCAGTGACTAAACAGTACCCAACAAGTATTTCAGAATGTATCTGTCATCAGGGGGCTGGATTAGGTCCCTTCCAGCTCTATTCTGATTCTGATTACATGGGCAGAGGCTCTTGCAGAAACCATATGTCTCGTCTACCTTATAAACCCAGCACCAGTGACTAAGGATGACTACACCTTATGATCAAAGGGAAGGAATCGTGTCTGCTGCATCCTGAAACAGCCAATAGGAGCTGAAATGCATCACCAGCAACATTGACAGTAAGGTCCTGCAGATTTATTTATTTTTTGTATGGGAAGCCATACCAGGAGAAAGGGAGCATCGTCAGGAACATTGCAACTAGAATAGTTAAAGACACATTTCAATTTGCATGCTCAATAGGCTGGAGACCAGACAAAGACAATTTCATGAGATTACTGTATGTCCTCTGATAAAGGTTAGTGAGTGTCTTTGTGCATGGTTAGCAGGATGCGGGGAATGAGTTTGATCCCTGAATGAGTTTGAACTCAGCTTTTCAAAGCCTGAAGTTGTTGAGCCCCCCAGGAGACAAATTCTGCACTATGCCACCATTTTTTTTAAAAAAGCTTTCCAAATCTGAGTGAGTCAGGCTCTTGATTTTACACGGAGCTTCTGCCCAGACAAGCAGAACAGCTGTAGAAATGAGAAGGACTCTTTAAAGAGTTTGATTCTATGGGGAGTCACTTCCAAAGAAAGAGAGAAGGAAAGAAAAGGAGTCACTGAGACAGAAAAGAAATACAGATTTGCATGTCCCCTGGTTTTGGTTTTTATCTCAGGTTTCCTCCAGTCACTGGAAGGAACTTGAGTGATGTCTGACAGCCCCATCCCAAGAAGTTTGGTTGCTTGAGGCGAAAAAAGAAGATAGTACCCTCCTCGATTCCATGCACAGTGAATCTTATTTCAATCAGAACTAGGACACAGCATCTCTTCCACCCCACCTTATGGTAGCAAGCTAGTGGTGGAGACATTGAACTGTCTACGTTCAAAACTGAACAGCTGGGGATTTAGGCAGAATAGCTGGCAGCCACTGTCACTGAACCTTACACTTCTCAGCATCTTTTACCTTAGGGGAACCTGCTTCACTCGGTCGGGAGAAGAAGCTGGCCCTGGGGTTTGTATACCCAGAGTTAACCTGGGATTGCTCATAAGTCAATTTGCCTCAGCTCCAGAGCTCCAGATGGGGAAAGTGATGGCAAAGTTCATTACAAGATGGTTATAAATCATTTTCTATCCCAGATGCCTTAGACAAGATGAGCATAATGACTGCTGGAGCTCACCTCAGCTGCCTGCAATATGCAATAGGGACGCAGTGTTACAAATATGTGTTTATTTTCTCTCTCCAAACACAGGAAATGATTGCCAAACATTTTTCTCCCTTAAAAATGTAAATAATCCCCTATCTTCCAAAGAGCTGCATTTTAAAGAGTGTTGCTTCTGATCTCCGGAAAAAAAGACTCAGGCACTCACAGCTGCCAAATAACTATTAATGAAGTCCTAGATTGTTATATTGCTTGGTCTGATACCTAAATGGCAAAATTATTTTTTAAAATCTGATTGACATAGTTTTTGTCTGTTGTGCTGCAATCTTAAATGCACTTATTAGGGACTTGGCTTTCTAAATCACAATAGGGCTTACTTCTGAGTAAGTGTGCATAAGGTTGATTTATTAATAAGAGATTTACAAATCTTCTACATTAGATTTTAAATGAAAGGATTGGTCTTCTCCCCACAGGAAACTTTACATAGAGAGGACTACATAGTGAAGAAATTTCATGTAGGAAAGTAGAATGAGGTGGAAGATTCTATATCCATATAGCAAGCACAACAGGTTTGGCCATCATTACACAACAGGTTTGGCCAACATGACTCTACAGAATTTTGTTAATCCAGGTCTGCTAAGATATGTAAATAAGGAATTAATAACTCCACTGAGAGTGTTCTATATTACCATACTCGAAATACCCCAATCCGATTGGTCCAGAAATACTACAAACTGATTGGCTGAAGGAAACACTGTGATTGGCT